>CAJQZP010000220.1:6272500-6580000 GCA_907164705.1 Parnassius apollo | reverse complement strand
GAAACATGTAGGTTATAAATGCTGCTTCACGCTGATATTCTATGAAATTATAGTCTTCCCCAGTTCGAGCCGGTCCGTTCATGCACCATCAAAAACTGTTGAATGGCTACCACGTACAAAACATGTTCCTTCGTTTTTTCTTTTTACATCTTTGTCTTTTCAGAATACTAGGAGAATGGCCCAACACATACACCTTCACCAAAGCACTGGCGGAGAAAGAGCTCCGGCTTAATTCGGGCAACGTTCCGCTGGGAATTTTTAGGCCAGCAATAGGTATGTCCGGTAGTGCAAATTAATATATTGATTAGATTAATCTTACAAAGATCATACGGGCTTGTTATTAGAATGCAAGTTCCACTACAGGAAATGGGCCTTTTATAGATATTGACGATTATTCGTAATAAAACGTATATATTTTTTATAAAAGAAAGGACGACAAACGATCACACAGTCCGGCTGACGGTAAGTGGGTGCTAAGGCTGGCCCATAGACATCTACATTAATCCTCAATTAAGAATAAAAATGCAGATGCATTGTCACCCATGAGGACTAAGATGGAATGCCTCGTTTCCAGTAAAAAGGGTCTCCGGTTCTCTACACTCACCATGCGAAACACAGCAGCATTAAGCTACTATTTTACGCTGGTATTCTGTGAGAGCGTGGTCCTTCCCCGGTCGAGCCAACCCATTCGTGCTACAAATATACTTATAATATAACTGCAGCATGACTCTACCACGTATAAACATTTTTGCGTCATGTAAAATACTTATACCGATAAGCAGATCATCGAAGGTGCGAGACGACGGGCTCTGCATTCGTCAATTTACTTGCCGAGTGTGACGATTACGGCCAGTACTACCTACATTAGAAGGAGTCCAATGTCCAGCCGTGGGCTAAACTACGCAGTAATTTATAAGGAAGAGAAGGTGACTCCTTATCAGCCTTTAAAAAAGATTAGTGTTATGTATGTTCACTTGTATGTTTGTGTATCGTTACACGAACGTTTTATTGAATGTATTAATTTATGTTTGCAGTGATTTCAACTGCCAAAGAGCCCCTCAAATGTTGGTTGGACAACATGTATGGACCGACCGGCGTAGCTGTGGGGAGTGGTATGTTGGATTTTTTTTAACTTTGTTTCGTAAGCTAAAATCGATTGGCCGGAACTGCTTTATTTAATTAATATCAACGGTAGATCCTGTCTGCGTAACCCGCGTATCTTTCGTCTTGATGTTTACAGAAACAACACGTCTTTCTTTAATCCGGTCATTAGAATATGTCGAAATTTTGACGAGCTGTGACATCGTAATGCTGATCTGTACATATTTACCTAATTCTAACATTTCGTAATTTAAAATATCTGTAATTGCTACTTTAAATATGTAAATTTTACGAATATTATCAAAATTGAAAAAATTCAAAAATCGGGAAGTTATTGTCTTTACCCCGTTTTTCGAAAATTAACTTTTCATCAAATCTTGACGTTTTGAGGTCACAGGAAGCCACCCTGTCTGTATGTAAACTTCTTACAACTTTTGAATGCCTTGACCGATTGAAATGAACTAAGCGCATTTCCAAAGTGTTTTATCAAACTTAGAATTTAAACTAATTCAGACCGGTAGATTTTGAGAAAACTCAAAAAAAAACACCTTTTTTTGTAATGACTTTTAAACGGCTTTACCGATCGATTCCAAAATATAAACCGCTTTTAACCTTGAAAAACCACGTCGATCGCCGCCGGTCCGGTCAAAATCGGTTGATTCGTTCGTGAGATATCGTTAACGAAAATGTTTGATACAATTGATATTTTTAAATTACTCCGATATTTAATATTCAACGTTATAATTTGGTGAAATTTGGAGCGCTTTGCGTTTGAAATTAGCGGGAAGTTCCAGGGATGGCTTGCAGGGCCAACAATTTTTTTTATACCTGTTGTCATAGTTCGTTTTGTTGTACACACTTTATTGGATTAAAGAATAGTTATTATATTTTTTGTTGCTGTAAATGTGTTTACATTGTCTTCAATCTGTTTGTGTGTGTTATTAATAAAATAAAAATAAAATAAGGAAATCACCTTTAATTGATAAGTGAAATTTATTTTTGATGCAGTATCATAAAGCATATTAACACATTTTTAATAATTCGGTTTCTTGTTTAATTCTTACGGTAAAATCTTTTACCAACGATTTTAAATTATCTTTCCGATGAGCTAGATACTTGCTTGAAACTTTAAATATAGCTTAGGGCCGAGTCACAATGCAATATTAACTCGTTTTTTCTGTTTGTTTGCCTGCTTGTCTGTGCTTACAAATTTAGCAATTTTAAACTAACTTCTCAATGTAAAGACTTTAAAACAGACATCGGACTAGATGAAAAACTAAGTATAATGTCTTCTATAATAAAATAATTTCTCCTAACTAGTCCCATCTACTTACGTCAGGTGGGCTGTAAGCTCGTTTTTTTATAAGATAGGGTGACAAACGAGCACACAGTCCACCAGATGGTGTTTGCTGTGACCCATAGACATCTACATCTATCCTCGATTACGAGTCAAAATGCAGATGCGTTGTCACCGCTGAGGACTAAGATGCAATGCCTTGTTTACAGTAAAAAGGGTCTCCGGTTCTTTACACTCACCAAAAGAAACACAGCAGCGTTAAGCATTATTATTTATTAACCCACCAATACGTTCATTAAGATGTTTTTTTTAACTTTTTTTTTATTATGCCTTGTATCTGTCCTGATGCAATAAATCCTCTTCTGTGTGCACTACTACTAATTCAAATATCTTTATACATTAGCATTAGTTTATCTTGACCTGAAGTGACCAAATATATGTTATGTTTATTTTCAAACAATAGTTCTGACAATCCTGAAGTAATGATATAGCTTTTATCTTGAATATCAACTATTGAATTTTCTCGAGTTTTCCTTATTGTGATTGAAATTGTGACGGCCCATTAGATATTATTATTCGGTCCCGGTCGAGCCGACCCATTCATGTTACAACTATACCTACTACTAATATAGTTTCAGTATGGCTCTACAACATGTAACTCGTTTGCGTTCTATTCAATAAAAACGAATAACGTGGGGCGCATGCAAAGTTGAATAGTAAAAAATAGCTGTCGTTGACAAAACTCACACAACAGTACATATTATATTAGCAATGCAGTAATTTTTATAGTGAGGAACTATTTAGGAATCAATTATCTATTACACTCGCCCCAAGTGTGACGCTTTATCTGTGTGAGGTTTACATATCTTATATATATATTGAAGGTGTAAGTTAATTATAAGAACGTCATCATCATAAGTTCATCATAAGTTCTCTGCTGAACATAGGCGACCCCCAAGGCACGCCACAAAACACAGTCCTGAGCCACCTGCATCCATCGACTTCATGCATCTCTTACCAGACTGTCACCATCTAGTGGGAAGCCGCTCTGCAATTGGTTTATAGGCTTATAGATCGCGAGTTTGCCACTCGAGAACCTTTCTTACTTATCGGTTGTCAGTTCTACGAGCTCCCATGGGGAAAATAGTTGCCACGTTTGGTAGGTGGATTGATAACCGTAGTATTTATTTTTCTAGTTGTTATTAGGAATTTTCTGGTTCCTCCCTTACATACAAAATGACGTGTCTCACCTAGTATGAAGAGCACCAACACCGCTATTCTAGGAAAGACACATCATCGACGATATAACGACACGTGTTTTGCCTCTACACGAGGCACCTTTAGGTGATGTAGACTCTACGGCGGCCAGTCAGCCGACCGTCAGGCTGACGAAACACGTGTGGTATTATCGTCGATGGCGTGTCTTTCCTAGAATAGTGGTGTTAGTGCTCTTCAAACTAGGTGAGACACGTCATTTTATTTTATTTTGTTGAGCGGATGGTTGCTAAGTAACTATTAATATCTTTATTATAATGGACTTCCGGAAAGTAACGCCTGATTCTATCAATTATCTCTCTTTTGGACAATCTAGGCTATACAATATAGTATTAGGCTGTAATTAATCAAAGCATGAAGTTTGAGCATGGTCGTGGTTATCATTTACTGATAGTAATTAACAATAAACGTCTTCTGTTCCAGCGACCGGGATGCTACGTACAATGCAGTGCGACGAAAACGTCACAGCCGATCTTGTTCCTGTCGATTTTGTAGTGAATTGTCTGATGGCGTCCGCTCTTAACGTACACAAGGCTTATTCGAGCAGGTAACTCATCTTTTTTTATGAAAGTGTATGCTGTTGGCCCTGCGGCCTTAACGCTTCATCGAAATAGACTCATGAGTAAGGACTCACGAGCTATTGATTGCAACGATACTGCCGGTGGAGGTGGGCGAATTTATTTTTGGTGGCTACTAATAAGTACTATATCACCTTGTAAAGAAATATTTTTCGTTTGGTATCGTATATATATAGGAAAATATATAGTGGAATTTTTCATAAAGTTCCCATGGCTTCCGATAGATGGTGTTATAACCACCCCCTTACAGCAAACGTAAAATATCCAGATCGGCGATAGAAAGCAGCCAGTGTGCTATTATTGCTAAGTTGCATTTACATAACTCAGCGACTAACGATACCAATGTAAGGGTTTTTTAGACACACACAGCTGCAACTAAGTTTGGTTACCTTACAAAAGTGGGGTTGTATTTCACGCCGGGACACCTGTAAAGCGCAATTCCAGTCGTGAATGTAGTATTGCTGCCTGTAAGGACTGGTATTACAAAATTTCACCATACAGCTTTGGAATTACGTAAAGATGAACTAAAAGAACTTTCCTTTCTTAAAGAACTTCTTGTTCTTTAAGAAAGGCGACAACGCTCTCTTGAAGAACTACAGACCGATTTCCCTTCTGAGCCACGTCTACGTGCTGTTTTCGAGAGTCATTACGAATCGTCTCGTACGCAGACTCGACGACTTCCAGCCTCCCGAAGAAGCCGGTTTCCGAAAAGGCTTCAGTACCATAGACCACATACATACCCTGAGGCAGATTGTACAGAAGACCGAAGAGTACAATCTGCTACTTTGTCTGGCATATGTGGACTATGAGAAAGCCTTAGATACCGTCGAAATTTGGGCGGTGCTACAGTCCCTTCAGCGGTGCCAAGTAGACCGTCGGTATATCGAAGTGCTGAAGTATTTGTACAGTAGGGCTACGATGGCTATCCGACTACAGAACCGGAGTTCAAAACCTATCCAACTGCAGAGAGGTATAAGACAGGGTGATGTTATATCCCCGAAACTCTTCACCGCTGCGTTGGAAGACGTTTTCAAGCTACTGGACTGGAAAGGATACTGTATTAACATCAATGGCGAGCACATCACTCACCTTCGATTTACCGACGATATAGTCCTTATGGCAGAATCGCTGGAGGACCTTAGCACTATGCTCAATGACCTCAATGGTGTCTCCCAACGGATAGGTCTTAAGATGAACATGGACAAAACAAAGATCATGTTTAATGTCCATGTCACACCTATGCCGGTAGTTGTTGGGAGCACTATGCTCGAAGTTGTTGACGCGTACGTTTACTTGGGAGAAATAGTCCGACTAGGTAAGTTCAACTTCGACCGAGAGGTCAATCGACGGATTCAACTCGGCTGGGCAGCGTTCGGGAAATTACGACACATCTTCTCGTCAGGTATACCTCAATCTCTGAAAACTAAAGTGCATAACCAGTGCGTGCTGCCAGTGATGACTTACGGATCTGAGACATGGTCCTTCACTGCTGGCCGTATGAGGACGCTCAAGGTCGCTCAACGAGCTATGGAGAGGGCTATGCTCGGAGTTTCACTGCGTGATAGACTCTATATATGTTATCTGTATAATATGTTTGAGGTGTACAATAAAGTATATTCATTCATTTATTAACTGTTATAATTCTACTTTGTTGTTCCAGTTCGCCCCCGCCAGAGCCGCCAATTTTTAATTATGTAAGTTCAGTGGAGAACCCCATAACATGGGGTGATTTTATGAAACTCAACTTGGCGCGAATCGACCAAGAACCGTTTGCAAATGCTGTGTGGTGAGTGGGTCAACCGTATTTGATTTACAAGTTGTAACACCCTAATTCACCCCTTCAGGGGTTCAGTTTGCCAAAATCCTTTCTTAGTATTAACCAGTTATGCAACTATTGTAACAAGTGTATTGTAACTATTGTACAAGTGTATGTAAAAAGTGGGCGAAATAAATGTTTATTATTATTATTATTATTGGGATATCTATATGGTTTTCTCATCTGTTTAGGTTTTATAAATTTATAATTATAAATTAAAATGAAAAGATAAATATACATAAATATCAATGTAATAAAATAAATACACAAAATACATAAATAAATAAAGATCCAACCAGATGGAAGCCCTCGGCAGGGGAGACCAAACGGCCGAGGGTTAGGAGGAAAGGGAAAGAAACTGACGGACGATGCGGGCGGTATTGAGGAGCACTGCTTTCTGCATTTGAGCTCGGAGCGGTCCGTCACGGAGTCCCAGTCGCCTCAGATGACCCGAGAGGCTGACTGGGATTAGCCCATTCGCAGAGACGACTACAGGAATAATTTCGGCCGGCCGACCACCCCACATGTCGGTCACCTCGTGAGCCAGGTCCAGATATTTTGTTCGCTTATCTGTTTCGGCTTTCACGAGGTTCTCGTCATACGGAATGGTAATGGCGACCAAAAATATCCTTGACTGTGCACGGTCCATCAGCACAATATCAGGCTTATTATTATTATTATTATTATTAGTGGGTGTTTACGTCGAGAAAGAATATATGCCAAATTTCATATCTATCGAGCCTTTAGTTTTGGAGATCTCGTGATTAGTGAGTGAGTCTATGGTATTTATAATGTATAATATAACTATTTATTGATTAAGATAATTGATTATTGAGTTTTTCCGTCAAGAAATTCTCAGTAGTTGCCCGGAGTCAGGAAGTTGGCAGTGTCTCACCCCCGTGCCTCGGAAAGCACGTAAAGCCGTTGGTCCTGCGCCTGATCTCTCTCCGGTCGTGTCGGTTTACCGTCCCATCAGATTATGAGAGTGAAGGAATAGAGAGTGCACCTGTGCTTTCGCATACACTTGGGCACTATAATACTGTCCTACGCCGATGTCTAGCCTCCGTTGAGGCAGGCCGCCGTGGTCGAAATTCGGTTCGAAATTCGGTAGGACATTAATATAACAGACTTCTGGTTGGTGGCGTGATGCGTTTCATTTTCACACACACACACGCACGCACGCACGCAGGCACGCACGCACGCACGCATGCACGCACGCACGCATGCACGCACGCACGTACGCACGCATACACGCACGCACGCACTAGGTAATGTTGCCTATATGTTATTACAAAGTAATTTTCTCGTGTTACCCATGTTCAGTCGAAATTTAAAATAAGTGTTCGCTCTTTGACGGCTATAACGGAATGGTGCCAATCAAACGAAATAAAAGTATCATCTATGACGAATGCATACTTCCTAAATGCTTGCCAGAAGTGTTCAGTACTTTAAACAAAAAGCGACCGACAATGGGGAACACTCAGCGTTCAAAACGATTGCCTGTCTTCCTGGACATCACATCGGCCAAGTTTTTAACTATGTAATAATAAAGAAATTTTTATCAAACCTTTCAACCAGGTCAGTGCTAGGTCACACAACAAATAATACGACCATAACATCGTTTATATGGTAGGAATACAAAAAATCCATAAAATCTTTTATAGAATAAGAGTGTCAAGCGAGAAAACTAACCACTTGATGGTAAGTGGATGCTGTGGCCAATAGACATCTACAATTTATCCTCGAATAAGAATCAAAATGCAGTTGCGTCGTCGTTCCTAAGGAGCAGGATGGAATGCCTCTTATCCATTAAAAAAGGTCTTCGGTTCTCTACACTTACCAAACGAAATATAGCAGCATTTAGCTGCTATTTTAGGCTGATTATACTGTGAGAGCATGTTCCTTCTCCGGTCGAACCAACCAATTCGTTCTACAACCATAATATAGCTGCAGCATGGCACTACCACATAAACAAAACATTCAGTAGCTAGTTTAGTCACAGGAATTTAATTTTTTTACCACGGCATGCCGCGGCACGTCATGGCATTCGCGTGTCGCGCGTGAAACGCATAAGTTACTTCAAAAACAAGGTTGAATCTAGCCTATAGCAGCGGCAATCTCATCGACTCAAGCGAGCGCCCAGCACACGAGCGCGTCTTGACTTTTTTGGCATGCGCATGCCCTAAAATGTTAAAAATTTATTAACTAAGAACCACGTAATAAAATAAACTGGTGTGTAGTTTGAAGAGCACCTCCCGCCCTCCCTCATTCTGTACTTTCCCGTCACCACTAATCCCAGCACCACTACACTAGGAAAGACTCGCCACCGTAGATAGGTACTCTTAATACGACACGTGAACACGTGTTTCGCCTCTAAACGAGGCATCCTCAGGTGAAGTAGACTCTGTGATACCTGACCGCCAAGAACCTCTTAATTTTTAATATCTATATAGGATTTCGGAAAAGTAGCGCCTGATTTTATTAATTATTGTTCGGCTTCAAGCAAACAAAAAAAAGAAGAGGAGGAGATAAGAAGCTATACGTGGTAGAGCCACGCTACAGCTATAATTATGGTTGTAGCACAGAATACCAGCGTAAAATAGCAGCTTAATACTACTGTGTTCCTTATGGTGAGTGTAGAGATCCGGAGATCTTTTTTACTGGAAACGAGGCAATCTATTTTAGTCCTCAGGAGTGACAACGCATCTTTTCAACAACGCGTTTTGATTCTTAATCTAGGATAAATGTAGATGTATATGGGCCGCAGCATCCACTTACCATCAGGTGGACTGTGTGCTCGTTTGTCATCGTCATTCTATAAAAAAGCAGCAGAATAACTATTTAATTTTCTTTCGTTATATATTCTTTCGTTATATATTCCAGGTACATTTCGTTAACACTAACGAAGTATGCAATAATGAACCAGATCTATATTTTCTTCCTGCATATCATACCGGCCGCTTTGGTGGACGGGCTCGCCGTTTGCGTCGGAAAGAAACCCAAGTAAGTATTGGAAATATGTTCTCCGGTCGATTCTGGTCACAGCGGCTGCTGTGCACAATTGGTGGTTGTCAAGGTTCTTTTAGGCCTTGAAATTCATCTGGGTTAGGATCACACTCTTACCTATTTTTTGTGCATGACACCAGGACGCCTACAGCTGTCTTTCGATTTGAAGGGTATAGAGAAGCAATATAGTTATAAGCTGTGGGGCATTTCATTATATTCCTCAGGGGGTTATATTCCTCAATGCATCACTGGCCTTCCTTGTTTAAATTTAATTGCAGTTTCCATGGGCTGCAGAAGCCAGTGACTATCGACGTCCATGAGCAACTATAACACCATGGGAGTTGCAGGAGCGTTGCTGGGTATTTAAAAGGAGTAGGCTCTTTTCTTGAAAGTCCCCAATGTACTTACCATCAGGTGGACCGTTAGCATCTTTGTCACTCTTATAATCTATACAAATAAATAAAATTGAATTGTCTGTTTGTAATGTCAAAATAACAGCTTTTTGCTAAATGCATATGAAAGTATATTGGCTACTTATAACAAAAAAATTTGCCTGTCTGTCTGTTCCGCTTAATCTCCAAAACGGCTGGACCGATTTTGACGGCATTCACTGGCAGATAGCTGATGTTGTAAGGAGTAACTTAAGCTGTTTTTGTTTTAGGAAAAGAATTAAAGTTCCGCGCAAAATAAAATTGAAATCCATGAAAATAAGTTTCACGCGGGTGAAGTCGCGGGGGAATAGGTAGTAATGAATTTTATACGTGGTAGAGCCACGCTGCAGCTATATCATGGTTGTAGCATGAATGGGTCGGCTCGACCGGGGTAAGACCACGCTTAATACTGCTGTGTTTGGTGAGTGAAGAGATCTGGAGACCCTTTCTGACTGGAAACGAGGCATTCCATCTTAGTCCTCAGGGGTGACAACGCATCTGCGTTTTGATTCTTAATCGTGGATAAATGTAGATGTCTATGGGGCACAGCATTCACTTACGTGGACTGTATGCTCGTATGTTACCCGTGTTCTATAAAAAAAATAGGTTGAGAAGGAAACAAAAAACGCTACAGATGCGTTCTTCGTTTAAAGTTGGTTGCAGTGTCCATCCGCTTCTGTAACCATTTGCTACCTTATTCCAATAGTTAGACAGTAAGCTCGATTTTCATTTCAATATTATAAAAAAAAGTGTATGATAATTTTATTTTCCTATTGTAAAATTTTATTGAGCAATCTTTGTTTCTCCTTGACAAGAATGCTGAAGGTGTACAGTAAGATACACAAGTTCTCGTCGGTGATCAGCTATTTCTGCACGCGGGAAATCAAGTTCAGTAACCAGCGTACTAGAGAGCTGTGGCAACAGACGTCGGATACGGATAAACAAGTGAGTATTCACATATTTTGCATACGGCTACTTTGACGGCTCCGTGGCGAAGTGGCTTAGTGATAGCAGCGCTAAGGGCCGCGGATTCAAATCCCGCACGGAACAATAACTAGTATAGCCTAAAAGTAATTATTTCACGTCTTGATTGTTGTCCTTGTGAAATTTATCTATGTAAACTACCCACACGATACAGGAGCAAATCTTAGAGCAGAGGTAACGGTTTTTAAAAGAAACACAGCAGCATATAAATGCTGTGTTTCGTATGGTGAGTGTAGAGAATCGGGGACCATTTTTTTTACTGGAAAAGAGGAATTCCATCTTATTCCTTAAGGGTGACAATGCATCTGCGCTTTGATTCTTAATCGAGGATAAGTGTAGATGTCTATGGGCCACAACATCCACTTACCATCAGGTGGGCTGTGTGCTGTTGTCATCCTACTCATAAAAGTTGGGAGGGTAAAAAATATAGATTATCGTCAAGATATGTGCCCGTTTGTCACTCTTATTCTATAAAAAAAGACTAAAACGAATCAAAGTGTATCTATGTAAACCTTTAGTTAGGTAGTTAAATAGGTTTACATTATAAAAATATTTTTTATCTGTGATACGATACGACGGTATCAATGATAAAAATAACCGAAACTGGTCAACTATCACAGAAATATCATGTAAGGTGGGTGGACCATGGAAGGTCATACTTCTTCGAAGACCATTATTAAAATGTCTTAGTTATTGCCATGTGATGATAAATTGCTTTTATACACAAACACCCATCGAACTGAAAATCACAGACGCGGCGGCGAATCTCGCGCTACTCGTACTATTTTGGCAGTACGGTCCCTCGTTTCATTGATTTTGGGAATCGATGACGTTATAATAAGGTGTTGTGTAATGGAACTAACAAAGTATTACTTAAATATTTGTTATTTCGTTTATTTAGTGGATAAATGAAACATAATAAATGTTTATTTAATACTTTGTTTTATTACGTAACATATAAACTACTTCTTTTTATTGTAGATTTAATCGCTATATAAAATTTAAATCATCAAAAATAAATACTCGTAGTATTTATTAAACATTAGTGTTAAATGATTTTTTATAATGGCCTTCTAAGAAGCCTTGTTCCTAGCAAGGCAATTTGGAAGAGTTCAATGAAACTTAAGTTCAATCAATATTGATTAAAGCAATTTTTAAAAAGTGGTTTATATGTTTTTTACGTAATAAAACAAAGTATTACTTAAATATTTGTTAGTTTCATTTATCCAGTAAAAAAAATTATAACTGTTTATTTGTTAGAGTGGCCTTCCATGGTACACCCACCTTAATATAGATAATATGATCGCGTCTTCTTAGATCATCATCATTACTACAGCTAAGTTCGCAGCTGAACATAAACCTCCCCAAGGGAATGCCACAAAGCACGGTGCTAAGCCACCTGCATCCATTGACATCCTGCATCTTACCAGGTCGCCACTCCATTTATATCCATCATGGGGGCCGCCTAACACTTGTATGCCAGTACTATGATGCCACTCAAGAGCCTTTCTTCCCTATTGGTTGTCGGTTTTTCGAGCTATATGGATGTCAGCAAATATTAAAAATATATACTTATGTTTCTAGATCTTTCCATTCAGCATGCGGGAAATAGATTGGCGCGATTATTTCAATGACTACCTGGTCGGCATCAGGCGATACCTGTTCAAAGAAAGTGATGATACACTACCGAGGGCCAGGATTAAATGGAGAAGGTAAAATCCAACAGAAATTCATACAAGTTAATTTATTTACCCGAACGCTCTAGGAAATTAAGCGTTGCTAAGCACTCGCTGTACTTATACAGAATGGGTCCCACATATATGCAATAAATGAAACCATATACTTGTTATCGCCTTTGCTGACGATATACAAAAAATGAACGTAATCGGTCCAGTAATTAGCTCAAAAAGTAGAGTTTTAATTTTAAGCAAATTTGAACACTTATAGAATTGGGTCACTAAGTCAATGATTCAATGAACTTGAATCGTTGAACATTAAAAAGCGACGTTGCCACGCAGTGCAAACTATTGGTATTGCGACATATCGACAGCGGTGTCTTTTATCGGCGTGCCACCCGCGTGCAACGTTGTCACTCTTCCAAGGGGTCAAGGTACGTTGTCTAAACAGAGTGTTCACTTTTACTGAATTTATTTTAATATTTATTTTGTTTGAAAATTTCACTTTTTTATTTTACGGGTTTTAATTTAATATTTAATTTTTCTACACTTCTACGGACTAGTATTACTTGTGGTTTCATTTATTGCATATATGTGGGACCCATTCTGTATATCGCAGTACGCAAGAAAAACCCGGGCTGAAGCTCCTCTGCCACCCAATAAAATTACTAATTGCAATTTTAAGAGTGAATTTATCACGTGTCGGCAATGAAGGAAAACATCGTAAGGAATAACAAATATTAACTAACTTCTTCATTACCCTCTCAGAAATGAGAGGAGGCCGGTGTGCAGCAGTGACGTTTATAGGATGCAACTTGCAGAATACCAAAATAGCAGCTTAATGCTGCTGTGAACCGTGTAATTAATGTAGAGAGCCAGAGACCCTTTTAACTGGTACCAAGGCATTCCGTCTTATTCCCCCAGTGGTGAAAAGCTCTTGATTCTTAAACGACCCTACATCTAACGAAGGAGTCAATGGCTCGCAGCATACCGTCAGTACCAAATAACAAAATATTATATTGCTATTGGGTGCGTTTGGCAGAAAAAAGCGCTAGCAAGCGCTTACATAGTTTTCGGCCAGGACACGATTACTACTTCAGTACCGCTGACACAATCCGCCATTTTGATTATTTAATTTGTTTGTTTTGAAGTAGAGTTTCTAAGTTGTTTTGTGCAATTTTAGTTTTAAGTAATATAATAACGTGAATAAACATATACATATTATTAAAAATTCATGATTGGTAAGTTTTTAATATGAATACTTTACAAACATATATTTAAATTAGGTTAGGTTCCCCGGTTAAAACTAACATCGTGTCCTGGAGGAAAATAGCTACTTACGATTTGACAGCGCTTACCGCTTACGATCGCCATTTTGCTTACAAGCGCTTGCTAGCGCTTTTTTCTGCCAAACGCACCCAATGACTTCTATTTATTCTTATGTTACAGATTATACTATCTTCATCAGATAGTTCGAATAATTTTCTTCACCTTCGCGCTGTACGCCGTGTGGTCCATCTTAGCACTTATTTGCTGACTTTTATAATTTGTAAATGTACACGTAATAATGCTGACGATTAGAATGTGAACAATATGGATTATGGAGGTGATCGGTTTGATTTGGCGGGATTTTGTAAATAAATGCGACAACCACAGATAATTAAGCCTTAGTTTCTAATTGGGCATTGTCAATAATGTAATGACAAATTTACCAAACAGGTGAATATATTATTTACATAAATAAAAATGTATATTTTAGAAATAGGTATGTGATTTGAGG
Organism: Parnassius apollo; assembly: GCA_907164705.1. NCBI lineage: Eukaryota > Metazoa > Arthropoda > Insecta > Lepidoptera > Papilionidae > Parnassius > Parnassius apollo. Next base: position 6,566,056 of record CAJQZP010000220.1, on the reverse strand, counting down.
TTTTATAATTATGACGTAATTATTAGTATAATAAAAGGCTCAATGTTCATATAATAACATAATTGGTACCTAAGTGTTTATTTTTACAAATATACACAACCAAAGTAACACAAAAATGTTACCAAATTATTGTAAATAGTCTATTATGTAATTCTGTAGGTAACTTTGGAGTAAAAATCTCTATTGCAATTTAAAAATATATTTTAGGTACTTGACAATAAAGTTTTATTATACATCATACTGACTGTTTTTATTATTCATAAGATCATAAGCGTCCCTTTAAAATATGAGTTGTACTTACTACTGACTCTTTCACTAAATTTTTATGCAGGTTTTTACATAGGATTGCCACCTTTGTTTGAACAAATATACCTAGTATTTTTTCCAATAAGGATTCCAAAATGTAGTACTTTTGAGAATGTCCGGAAAAAAAGCACACATTTATTTTTAATCTTAATGCCTGTATGTACTCATTACAAATGTATTTTTGCATATATATGAGTTATTGCTTTATTTTGGCCATTATTGATCTAACCACTTTACCTTAACGGAAAAAATTATTTGCGTAAAACTTGCTTGTGCCAGACTTCTAATCACAGTTAATATAAAAAAGTGCGACAGTTGAATCATGGATAAAATATAGTATTTTTCGTACTATATTATTTTTCTAAAATATATTGTACAATTGACTGATATATAGTATTATAGTACGGATAGTATGGGTGGCAACCCTATTTTTACACTACTGGTATAAAAAATACTTAGTAATTTTTTTAAAAGAAACTGTAACTGTTCTGTTCATGGTTAACAAGGTGCACAAAATATAATTGAGCCGTAGGTTCTCTGCCGATCCGTCTCTTGTCGCGTAAGATTGCCTTTCTATCGGGACTAAGAGTGTGGAGGAATAGAGTGCACCTGTGCTTGCGCATAGGTATACTTGGGCCTGTCCTGTCCTGCATAAATGGCTAGTCTCCGTGACCATTCCATTGGGATATTCGTTCTGGGGGACATTACATTTCATATACAAGTTAAATAATACACTTAGTTTATTTGGAATGTAATCATTAATTATACTTTTCAAACTTTTCATGTGTGTAAACATAGGCGATAAATGTATCTTTTTTTTAGGTTCCAAATTTTTAACAGGTCAAGTCCGTCATATTTTCTGGCGCGGCGTGATTATACCTGATATTTATTAGAGTAGTCAAATTTTAAACTTAAGTCCAAATATATAAATATTGATATACCATTATTGTAGTTTTTGAAAATACGAGTAAATAACATTTCTACTTTTTAAGGCAAAAATTTTTGCCTACCATCCGACCCTTATGAATGTATGCGTGCGCAGTAAAATTACTGCGTAACCTATTACTAAGTATTTTGAATTTAAAAGATAAAAGGGACAGCATGTTTGAGATTTTTTTAATAATTTTTTTCGCCATTTGCCTATGTTACTTACTCTGAACCTTCTCTGCAAATTTGGCCGGTTATTGCAAAATAAAAATGTATATTATGAGCTCTTTTAAACGGTGTTATGAGACAATATTTTTATCAAAATTCGACTAAGTTTAAGATTTAGGAGAAACATACAAGTCAAAAATATTAGTCTCCTTTTGAGCTTAGCCGTAGTCTGGCAAAATATTAATTTAAAAAGTGATGCATCTTTCTAAGTGTCGAAAGAAGCGATTTAGTAGCTAAGGAGGATTACTAACGCGTATCAAATCACGTGGGACGATGAGAAATTGATTAGTAGAAACAACATAAAAGTCAATTAATTTATTTCATATCTTCTTCGCTTAGTTTAACTTTATTTGTATCTTTTATTATTTCGTCTATTTTGTGCAAGTCCTTAAGAGATACTTCCCCAGTGCCTTTCTCTAGAGGTTTCGGCTGTGACGGATCGGGTTTCCAACCGAGGAAGTTTATTATTTGAAACGTTGCTGGGACACCTCGTGAATTCTTCTCCGGAAAGTCCTGTAATTAAAACACACATTTAACATTCGAAATTCAAATATACATGAGTGGTCAGGAGTGCAAAACTTTCAGTGTGGCCTACATATAAATTATTTCTATTACATCCTGAATACTGTAGAATTGGTAACGGTAATTTTAAGTTCTCATTTAGGAGAGGTAAGAGTTATCACGTGCTCGGCGGCAAAGGGAAACATGATGACTATATTTGTATAAAAATAAACGAGGCCACGTTAGTTTGTCAACTAGACTGCGTAGTGAATTCTCCTTAGCCCCAAAATTCTTAGTTACAAGAGGAGGCATGAACCCAGCTGTGGGACGAATGCACTGTTACTGCATAACGTTCAAATGATGTAGACCATTATACGTGTAGGAATTTTGTAAATAAACATAGCTCGAAGAACCGATAACCGATGGGGAAAAAAGGTTCTCGAGTGGCAACCTCGTACCGGCAGGCGAAGTGTAGGGCGTCCCCCCACTAGATGGAGTGACGACCTGGTAAGACATGCAGGAAGTCGACGGCTGCAGGTGGCCCAGGACCATGCTTTGTGGCATTCCTTGGGGGAGGCCTATGTTCAGCAATGGACTTGTGAAGGGCTGTAATGATGATGATAATGGTGATGATAAAATTTTATGTGTAAATGTCTTTTCAAGTAAAAATAAAATGGAAACAATGAAACAAGTGCGTCAATTATGATAAAAACTTCTAGAAATTCGTTTTAGCGCCTTGGTATATTAGCATCAACGACTCACTTGCTGTTTTAAACTACCGGTAAAATCTGCAAAAATGTGTTGTAACAACATCATCATCATCCTTACAGCCCCCCACAAGTGCATTTCTGAACATAAGTCTTCTTCAAGGAATGCCACAAAACAGTCATGAACCACCTGTATCCACCGAGTTCCTGCATGTCTTACCAGTCCGCCGCGTCATCTTGTTGGGTGCAGCCGTACATTTCGCTTACCAGTAGGTATTAACATATTGTGAAAAAAATTATAAACATACTTATTTCATGTAAACACCATCGGCCTTACTCATAAAAGTTGACGTTAAATGAAGAACTGCTTAAAGTTGCTCTCTCTTCGCTAGATGACAATAGAAAGAGACAGTTATTGAGTTAATTGTCACTTAAGTAAACAATTATTCGTCCGCGTATTTTTGGCTGAAGGCCTAGTATCCAATGCCTTAATAAATTTAAGAAAAATGGGTTACCTTGCCGTACATTTCGTCGTATATGGCCGCGGCTGCGAACTGCACGTCGCGGTCGAGGTGAAGCGGTCGATTCAACGCGGCGTTCGACTCGCCTAGTGTACGAACGTCCCGCATCAAGTGCCACGCGCTCGGGTACCATATTGTTAATGCTTCCACGTCCACCGTTTGAAGTGTAAAGCCCGCTCTGTATAAACATTTTTATTAAAAGAAATAATGAGATATTTATTTGGCCATTCCTTACATAATAGATAAGGGAACTCAATACAGTAACTCAAAACATAATATGTATTATATTATAAGTTAGAATCTTAAATTACCATGAAGAGAAAAAACATTCTTAAACGAAAAATATATTTAAAAAATCAAATACAACCTTTTCAATATTTAATTTAAAAAAATTATATTTACACAAAAAAAAACGAAGAATAAAAAACTTTTTTACGGAATTTTTGGTAATAAAATGTATATAGTCATTTTCCTTATAAGCTTGTTTCAATAGACGTCGTAACTACCGTATAGTGGGGTTGTAAGAATATCCACTAATCATCCCGTGGGTGTCGTAAAGGGCGACTGAGGGAAACAAATCAGGAGATGGGCAGCAGCGTCTACGACTAAAAATAAAAAATACCGTTGCCAAAAGGTTTGCCGAGCGTGGCAACTGTGGCAAATATCTCCCCAGTGAGGCAATCTATGAGGGAGGCCTATGTTCGGCAGTGGACTTTAATAGGCTGTAACGGTTTATCAGCTTATAAGCAGCCCACTATTAGACATCTGCTTCTTTCATTGTAGGAAAGATGATGCATTATTCACTACTCTTGGAAGGTGTTTGGCGTTCGTAGCACCAGTTACCTCGCACCTTGACTCTTCTCTCCGTCGCCGGTCTGGGTATTTTACTATAAGAGATCATACAATCCTTTGTGCCTAGTCGCATTACCAACGCAAACCACCAGCATATGGTTACTATCCTCTTTCCAGGTCAGGAACTCTCAGAAATGCAAGACCTGTCATCCATAGTGGTCCATTATATATATATATATATATATATATATATATATATATATATATATATATATATATATATATATATATATACGGAATACGTGCACGCAATTGAGGGACTACTTAGTTAGCGGAAGGTTGCAAATTAAAATAAATATCTTTATTATAATGGATTTCCGCAAAGTAACGCCTGATTTTATCAATTATCTGAATCATTTGTAACAAATTCCTAGAAATCCCATACAGATCGATAGACACAAAGATTTCTTTCTTTCACAAACATTTCTTATCTTTTGTTTACGTCCACACAGATGACAGATGGTCAGCAAGTGTGAAGACCTTTACCTTTTGTTTATAGATATCAGCTAAGTAGGTAGGAAAGCGTGTACGTTTAGGAGTTAAATTTATGGTTCAGTTACAAAGTGATATTCTGAGTAGCATTTTGAAATGTACCAGTGAATAACTATGTGTGCAAATATTTTCAATAATAAATGAATATAAACAATATACATGTGTATACGTGTCTGGGATCTCGTTCGGATATAAAGACGAAAATAGTGTGGTCCCTTCGTCTTACCCGAAATCCACTGTACTTAGAATATCTATGCTTTATAAAATCCTTAACGAAGATATTCGCAGTAGAATTTGTTAGTGGTTTCGTGCTAGTTTATTTAGGGTTAGATCTGATTATCTAGGCGTCGAGGGAAATAGACATGTCATAATGTATAGAATTAAAGTATCAACGATTTATAGTAAAATCTTTTTTATAGCATTCCAGGTAAAAGAATCAACTTTCAACAAAATCAACGAGAGGTGCTCTTCAATCCAGGTAAGACACATCATTGTATTTAGTTAGCGGAAGGTTGCAAATTAATAAATATCTTTATTATAAAAAATGATTCATTAAAAACGGTCGCTATACCCGAACTCGGCGTTACATCCAAAGTCGCTATAGCCACAGAAATTTTGTACTAAAGTATGCTATCAATTCAAGGGACTCAGATTTAACGCCGCTATAGGTAAATGGTCGCTACAACTAAGGTCGTGATAAAATGAAATCCACTGTATAGCAATCTCCATAGCTCGCTAAGCAACTATAAGCTTCTCGTATATGGCCAGTGAATGGCGGTGTAAGAATATCCACTTCCCTATATCGTCCCGTGAGTGTCGTAAGAGGCGATAGGGAAGTAAAATGGGAGATGGGCACTAGTTTTCCTATTTATAATACTGCGGTTGCTAACCTGCCTTGCAAGCGTGGCAACTATGCCAAATATACTCTCTATGAGGTAATTTATGGAGGAGGCCTTTGCTCAGCAGTGGACTTTTATATGCTGTAGCGGTAACGCTAATGATATCCCTTCAACAGTAAACGCCATTGCGGACATTTAATACTGCCAGGGCCAAAAAAGTTTTATATTTTACTTAATTCGTGTTTTCTTTATTTTACAGGAATAATAACGTGGTTTATGCAAAAAAACTATAATAAAAACGTTTTTCTCACCTAAGTTTATAATAGAATATATGTTATATTATAAACTTAGGTGGATGAGCTTAAAGCGAAGTAATAAACTCGTTTAAATATGAGGGTACCCAATTTTCGTTAAAATAAAAAATAAACAATTATTTCGTAAAAAAAGTGAATGGAAACACACAAAACTACGTGCAAATATTAAAGATAATTTTTGTTTTTCAATACTCTGATGTTTTCAGCAATACTAAACAAGAAAACACTAAATACGAGATAAAATGAACAAGCACTGAATTGGCGCGATTTAATTGACGATCTTGGACTGGCAAATCTTCAAATTCGTCAACGAATTACAGATTAAAAATTATTTGTTATCTAGCTTTGTCTATCAACAAGTCATTCCATAAATATGAACAGGTTACGAAACCGGCAACACAGTGAATTAATAGACAGCCGCAGCGGCTGCTTGGACTGTCTGGTGCGCGCCATCCCGGCCATTTTGACTGTTGAAGGGATACACCACGGAGCAAATATAAAGAGGAGGTGTTATAATTAGATTTCACTATGTAACAACGCGTGACAATTTGCGGGGTGAGGGGGTATTAAGCGCCGCCCACTTAACTATTTTCCATCTACCGGTAAATAGTAAAACTACTCGCATCGTTCCATATCGATGTTGCAATGTAGTTTAGCTACCTTACGCTTGGTGTGGGATATAAGGGGACGTACTCAGAAATTTCGTACCAGGGAGTATTTATTTCAAGATTAATTTTGTGAGTCGTCTTGTTATTACATCCTTTTTCTAAATTGAAATACCGATACTATTATGAAAAAAAAAATCCTACTCCTACTATAACAATAATCCTAATAATTTCACTAATATTATAAAAGCGAAAGTTTGTGTGTTCTTTCTTTCTCCTTGACCTTATCCCACGCTAATTATGTACTGTAAATGTGTTATTTTTTCACGCTGACTAACGGCTGGACTATTATGTCGTATGTATGTGTCGGTATACTACTTAATATTTCTATGGAAGAACAAGTAATATATAAACATAAACTCGATTAACGCTATCGTAAAGTTATTTAAATTATTTTGTTGCGCTCGCACTCGACATACAGTACTAAATTCTATTTTAAATTCAATTACCCGCAAAAATAACTGTTTTGGTTAGTTGTTGTCGGTTTGATGCCCTATCGTTTTCTATGGTAGCAAAATGCTTAAAACGAATATCTATATATTTTCTAGCACTAGTTTTAGCATGTGGCATGCGTCGAGGAATACTGCTACTTCGTAGTCAGCACTAGGGTGTTTAATAGTTGATTTTATTTTCTGAGGATCTAACGAACATCCTAACTTTTTAAGCATAGCAATATTTGCAGCGCAACCATCTATCGTAAGTGAAACAACGTCTACACACCATTTTCTTGGAATTTGGAGAGGCATTGTTAAACTATTGAGGTCCGTTTTTCTCCGGTCATAGAACGAATCAGAAAATAACCCACAGGTAATTTCCAACGTTCTGTTTGAGATACAAGTAACAAAACTAAGGCTTGAGACGCCTGATCCGAGTTATCCTTTTGTACGTCATTAAGCCCGAGATCAACATAACCATGATATTTATTTCCATCCCATTCAACATGCTTCCTAACAGCCATCTCATCCATAATAAGACTACACAAAGCACGTTTACGTGATGAGTTGGTTTTGTGCTTTAATACATTAAAAGCCTCAGCTGTAAATCGAGCTTCACCATTGACACTTTCATACCATTTAGAAATGGTTCTCGGATGCGGTAAGCATGTATCGAAAGTTTTCCCGACGTATGAGTACGCATTTGGCGAAAAATAATGAAGCGTTAAAGCGAATGATCTAAGGGCTGGAGAATATTTCTTTTTCAAAGGAACTTTTTTAATTTTTGATAACTGACGCCCAACCAAGTCTTTCAACTTTACATTTATTGAAGATAAAATTTCGGAATCCTCTCCCTGTAAAAGATGTTTGGTTTCCAATTCTGTAATTAAGGCAGTTAAATTTTGAACCTAAAACAAAAGCGAAACGTACTTAAAGCGTATTACATTTAGAAAAAAAAAAACATCTTAAAGTTGTATGTGAAGCTAAAGTAGTGTCACTATACAAGCACCTTCTTTTTCAAACGTTTAACTTTCATTTGAAGTCTTCTGCTCTAGCCTGATTGAAGTTCTCGCTTTAGCTTCTTCTTTCTAGGGGAATCGTGAAATATTAAAAATTCATTTAAATCACTTGTGGTAGGCCTAGGTGGTGATATTGAGGGCTCTGGTAATTTTCTTTTAATCTATAATATAAAGTATAAAACAACAATATGAAATTAACTCCTTCTACCAAAATAAGAAAACTAGTAAAATACAAAGTGCATCCAAAAGAACCGATATATCCAGATTAATACTGGGTAAAGTTCCCTGCTTTAATTTTTTAAAGCCTTTTAGTCGTCATCATTGAAATGGCATGAACAAATCTTTGTATATTTTGTCGGAGTCCAGTCTTTTCTATTAATTTTTGCTATCCATTGCTGTTTAAGATTATCTTCGGATGGAAATCTAGAATATAAAGTAAATAAAATAACCTGAGTGAGCTTCTTAACTAACTGAACAACTGTTATAATAGTTGTCTTTCTTAAGAAAAGTTTCAAGGAGACTGAATACTGTACATAAAATATTTAATTTCAAGAAGACTTTATTTCTAAGGATAAAATGAATATTTCTTGAAGGTTGACTTTTACAAAATGCTAAATATTGAAGTATTTATATACATTGTAGACCTTTCGTAAACAATCAGCCTAAGTAATATTTCCTTCCTTTAAAGCCGTGGGTAACTGGGTAAAATAATTGGATTCTTATTACGGCCCTGTCTTTTTATTTTATTTTTGATTGTTCTTTTACTTGACGGTAGATGGCAGCCTGTTTACAAAATGATTATAAAATCTATAAAGGTAATATTTTGGCGAATAAAAATTCTTTAGGACTGAAACCAACTTCAAAAAAAAAAACAATTTCAGCACCTTCGTATGATTGTTTTACCAATACTGAGCTCGACTTACCTTTATATTTTTAGTTCACACGACACAAAGTGCTGCCATCTAGTATCGAATATATTTAATTATATTTGAAAGCCGATGCAAAGAGATCTTTCTAGAATTATTTTAAGAAATTAGATATATAATTACTTACACATGTAATGTGATACCATCCATAGCATCAGAGCGTCTATCTGAGAAGTTTTTACACGATAAAACACAACACTTCATCCTTATCTTCTTAATAATACGAAAATACACTGATTTGCAATTTTCGACACCGATGCGCACAGGACGAACGCTGACAGTATACTAACTAAAGCAACGCCCACTGTGATGACGTCAGGACCTAGTTAGAACACAGTGCACAGTCGCTTAGGCCGTCTCCTCTTTATATTTGCTCTGTGGGATACACAGCCAGTAGTTTTAAAGCAAAAATACACTTACGCATTTAGCAAACCTCCAATATCTCGTATGCGTGTGAAGGGCGATATGTGAGGCGACATTCCACCCTTTCTTTCAGTTTCTGCTAACTGCAAAGCTTGACGCAATTCCATAAGTGTGTCGCCACCAAATACGCATGCCATGAATACCTAATAAATAGAAGATGTTACGTTATTTTACGTGGTATAGCTACGCTGCAGCTATATTATGGGTATCCTCGAATGGGTCGGCTTGACCAGGGAAAAACCACGCTCACATAGAATACCTGTGAATAGTGTAAAATAGCAGCATAACGCTGATGTGTTTCGTATGATGACTATAGACAGCCGGAGATTCTTCTTACTGAAAAGGAGGGAGGGCAAAAATACCCACTACCACATATAGAAACTGAGGCAGAAGATGGGCAGCACCATCTTTCTGATAACAGCAAATCAACAATAATAATAATGTCCTCCAGACCGAATTTAGGTCACGGCGGCCTGCCTCAACGGAGGCTAGCCATCGGCGCAGGACTGGATTATAGTGCCCAAGTGTATGCGCAAGCACAGGTGTACTCTCTATTCCCTCACTCTTTTTGTTTGTTGGTTTTTGGTTTTTTTTTTTTTTTCGTTGGTTAATTTTCATAATCCGATGGGACGGTAAACCGACACAACCGGAGAGAGATCAGGCGCAGGACCAACGGCTTTACGTGCTTTCCGAGGCACGGGGGTAAGACACCGCCAACGTCTTGACTCCGGGCAGCTGCTGAGAATTTCTTGACAGAAAAACTCAATTTGATTTTTTGGCACGACCCGGGATTCGAACCCAGGACCTCATGATCAGTAGTCGCACTACTACAACCACTAGACCAACGAGGCCGTCAAAAAAATTGCAGTTGTCAACCCGCTCGCCAAGTGTGGCAACTATGGCTTATACTCCACATGATGAGAATTACGAAGAGACGGCCCCCAGTCCCCGGAAGCCCCACTATTCCTGGCTACGGTGGCGAACATGGTAACGGCGGAGCAGGGCATGCTAAGAATCTCCAGTGGAGGTTCGGTTACCACCTAAGACTACTCGACCTGACAACATTCAACGCAGGCATCCTTAGGACTAAGGAAAAGATCCTGGACCCGGTAGAAGAAATAGACAAGTTGCGCTGGAACATTATAGGATTATCCGAGGTCCGAAGAAAGGGGGAGAAAACGGTTATCCTCGAATCCAGAAACTTGTTCTATCACCGGAAGGGCGATCATTTTTTCCAAGGAAGTGTCGGATTTATTGTAACAATGTTATAAAGATTGGGAGTGTTTCGACGAGTGTTGCGTACCTTATGCTCAGAATCACCAAACGGTATTTGCTGAAGGTCATACACGTTTACGCACCAACCTCGGCACATCCCGATGAGGAGGTGGAGAAATGTGCGAGAATATATATAGAGCTATGCATTCCTCCAAAACCCACTATACGGTGTTAATGGGAGACTTCAACGCAAAACTTGGGATATTAGAAATTTAGGATAGGGCAACGGAACCCAAAGAGCCAGCAGCTGGCCAACTTCATGGAGAAAGAGGGACACTTTATGATCAATTCTTTCTTCCAGAAGCGGCCCCACAAAAAGTCATTTTTGGTCGAGCTCGACAAAAAATGAGAAAAAACTTCATTATGACGACTAGATGGCAACTGTTCAGTGATGTCTAAGAACACTGTTAGCGATCACGGAATGGTGAGGGGCACATTGAACCTAAACGTTAAGTTGAAGAGGTCACATCTCATTAGAAGTCTAAGCTCTGTCCCCCTCGTGCTCTAATCTAGAGTCCCGAAACTTTCAGCCCGAGTTACAAAATCCAAAAGAATGACAAGCTATCGGAGCTAAGTTCTGGGAGATCCGTCGCAGAAGAACACAAAAACTCTCCAATCACACTCTTAATCTTATGGCTCTTAGACGGGAAATGAAGCTGAATCTGTCTTCAGCAGATGTGGCAGGCATGCATGCAGGCAACTGAACAGACAGATCTCCAATGCATTCAGCGGGACTTAAGCAACTACTTAAGCAACTTCAATACAGCTCGTATTGAAGAAACAAGAGCGGAACCAGGGCTCCAAAATCTTACCCAGATATCTGTCTGCCAGAAAGAGCCAACTGTCAAAGCTGCAGACCGTATGTGGCAGCATCGTTTCCGGGTCACCTGAGATTTTAAGTGAGATTAAGATGTTCTATGGGCAGCTGAACTCGTCATCGTTGTAGCCACTCGCAAGTGTGAGTAACGATCAAAGAGCAAGTCTTTTCCAACACTATCTGATGATATCTCGGACGCCAGTGTGAGCGAGATTAGAATGGCTCTCCAGGACCTTAAAAACGGCAAGTCCCCGGGCGAGGCTGGAATTATAGCGGAACTTCTGAAAGCGGGTGGAAAACTGATACTTAGTCCTTCAGAAACTCTTCAATTCCGTCCTCCATGGTAGCACTACTTCGGAGACGTGGAGCAGAAGTGCGGTGGTCTTGTTCGTTAAGAAAGGCGACAACGCTCTCTTGAAGAACTACAGACCGATTTCCTTTTGAGGCGCGTCTCCGTGCTTTTTTTTTAATCATTACGAATCTCCATGCACACAGACTATAAGAATTCCAGCTTTCCAGCGAAAAAGTCGTTTTTGAAAAGATTTTAGTACCATAGACCACATACATGCCTTCAGCAAATTGTGCAGAAGACCGGGAAAAAAGGTTCTCGAGTGGCAGCCTTGTAACCACATACTCACTAGATGGAGTGACGACTTGGTAAGACATGCAGGACGTCGATGGATATAGGTGGCTCAGGATCATGCCTTGTGGCATTCCTTGGCGGAGGCCTATGTTCAGCAGTGGACTTGTGAAGGGCTGTAATGATGATGATTATGAATAGCAACTTTACTGCACTTTTTCTATTTCTCTTCCTTAAAAGCTTGTTAATAGTCAGACGTGGTTTCTCCTAAAGTAGGCAAGTTTAGCCATAACAGCCACCCTTGAGAGTCACACTGGAATATTCCAAATGGAGGTGATAATTCGTATGTATATACATATACGAGTTGATATACATCGCCATATAATGGATGCATGCGTCTTTTTGGCATTTTATTACTGTTTCGTAATAGTTGGTGTGTCTGTTACTAATCATGTATCTGTTGGTGATCACGTATCTGTTAGTGATCATGTATCTGTAGTGATCAGATATCTGTTAGTGATCATTTATCTGTTAGTGATCATGTATCTGTTAGTGATCATGTATCTGTTAGTGATCATGTATCTGCCTAAGACATGCAGGACGTCGATGGATATAGGTGGCTCAGGATCATGCCTTGTGGCATTCCTTGGCGGAGGCCTATGTTCAGCAGTGGACTTGTGAAGGGCTGTAATGATGATGATTATGAATAGCAACTTTACTGCACTTTTCTATTTCTCTTCCTTAAAAGCTTGTTAATAGTCAGACGTGGTTTATCCTAAAGTAGGCAAGTTTAGCCATAACAGCCACCCTTGAGAGTCACACTGGAATATTCCAAATGGAGGTGATAATTCGTATGTATATATATACGAGTTGATTACATCGCCATATAACGGATGCATGCGTCTTTCTGGCATTTATTACTATTTCGTAATTGTTGGTGTATCTGTTACTAATCATGTATCTGTTAGTGATCACGTATCTGTTAGTGATCATGTATCTGTAGTGATCATATATCTGTTAGTGATCATTTATCTGTTAGTGATCATGTATCTGTTAGTGATCATGTATCTGTTAGTGATCATGTATCTGTTAGTGATCATGTATCTGTAGTGATCAGATATCTGTTCTCTGCGTCTTTCTGGCACTTTATTACTATTTCGTAATTGTTGGTGTGTCTGTTACTGATCATGTATCTGTTAGTGATCATGTATCTGTAGTGATCAGATATCTGTTAGTGATCATTTATCCGTTAGTAATCATGTATCTGTTAGTGATCATATATCTGTTAGTGATCATGTATCTGTTAGTGATCATGTATCTGTTAGTGATCATGTATCTGTAGTGATCAGATATCTGTTAATGATCATTTATCTGTTAGTGATCATGTATCTGTTAGTGACCATGTATCTGTTAGTGATCATGTATCTGTTAGTGATCATGTATCTGTTAGTGATCATGTATCTGTTAGTGATCATGTATCTGTTAGTAATATTATAAGGCTAATATTATTATTATTATTGGGGGGTATCAATATAGTTTTCTCATCTGGTTGGGTTCTATAAATATATAATTATAAATGGAAATGAAAAGATTAAAATACATAAATATCAATAAAATTAAATAAATATAAAAATACATAAATAAATAAAATCCCAACCAGATGGAGGCCCTCGGCAGGGGAGACCAAACGGCCGAGGGTTAGGGGGAAAAGGGAAAGAAACCGGCGGACGATGCGGGCAGTATCGAGGAGCACCGCCTTCTGCATTTGAGCCTGGAGCGGTCCGCCACGTAGTCCCAGCCGCCTCAGATGACCCAAGAGGCTGACTGGGATTAGCCCGTTTGCAGAGACGACTACAGGAATAATTTCGGTCGGCAGACCACCTCACATGTCGGTCACCTCGTGGGCCAGGTCCAGATATTTTGTTCGCTTATCTGTTTCAGCTTTCACGAGGTTCTCGTCATACGGAATAGTAATGTCGACCAAAAATATCCTTCACTGTGCCCGGTCCATCAGCACAATATCAGGCTTATTCGCAAGAATAGTCCTGCCTGTGATGATAGCCCGGTCCCAATAGAGCCTGGCGCGATCATTTTCGAGCACGGCTTCCGGTAAGTACTTGTAATAAGGCAATTTCCGATCCACAAGACCGTATTTCAGTGCAAGCTCCTGGTGAAGAATTCTGGCTACTAGGTTGTGTCTGTGCATGTACTCAGAGTTAGAAAGTGATTCACCGGTATGGCGACAAGGTCGACAGAATGCCGACGGTGCCATCCTTTTGGATGTATTTCGGATAATTGTTGGTCTTCATAACCTGATCTTGTATTGCACAGACAAAACCCTCGGTTTCCCCGAAGAGGTCACCAAAGCGTAGTCAGTGAAGGGAGGCTACTGTGTCTACGAAAGGCTCATGTAGAGCCTTGTAGAACCTCCCGTGGAGCTCCTTCTCCTTCCATACGGTCTCCCGGTCGGAAATGCTCTGCACTGCCGGGTCTTGCCATTGCTCGTTGGCTAAGGATAGAGGGGTAAGCCCTTTATCACTAGAAATGACGTCATTATAGAATGGATCATCCGATCTCGCCAAGAAGTATTGACGGAGACTGCACACTTCGCGATTATGCATGGTGAGCGCGCTCAGAAAGCCACGCCCACCGTGCTTTCGCGGCAAGTACAGCCTCATTACCGACGATCTCGGATGATGCATCCTATAGGACGTCATGGTAGTGCAAACTTTTCTATCCAGGGCATTAAGTTCAGTCTGAGTCCACCTGAGTATGCCAAAGGTATACATGAGGACAGGCATGACCCAGCAGTTATATGCGTGTGCCTTATTCACACCGGACAAAAGGCTGTTAAGCACTTTGGTCAAGCGTGCATAAAACATGTCGCAAACTGACTGTTTCATACCAGCCTCATCGATACCGTTGTTCTGTGACATACCCAGGTATCGGTATGTTTCAGCCTCGGAAAGGGTTCTTAAGTTGACGGGCATAGATAAGTCTATGCCCTCAGAGTTAGTAACCCTTCCCCTTTCAACATGGAGGACCGCAGAGAGAGGCAGAACCAGATTGGACGCAGACAATCGCCCTGGAAGATAGCCCTTCTTATCCTTATGTGGTTCTCCGCAGCCATCATCCGCTCGCCCAGATGACAAAGGATCGTACTCCACTGCCCCATACACTGCTCGAGGAAGTCTCTAACTGTACAGTCCATCTTGTACAGCTCGAGGACTCTCTTTAGCCATGTATGGGGCACCGAGTCGAATACCTTTCTGTAGTCTATCCAGGCGGCGGAGAAGTTCCGACGGTTGCGTTTCACCACTTTGCTAATGACCGCGTCAAAGAGTAGTGGTTCCTTGGTTCCACGACCACCGCCCCGACATCCATTTTGAGCGCGCGACATCACCTGATTTGAGTCCAGGTGAAGAGTGATTCTCGCGCTCAAAATGGATGTTAGTGTCTTGTATATGGTCGGTAGACACGTGATGGGGCGGTATTTGCTCGGGTCTGTGGTACGCTGGTCTTTAGGAACCAAATGGGTGATCCCAGTAGTGAAGAGGCTCGGGAGCGACTTCTGGTTGAGAGCCTCTTGAAACTGTCGGGCGAGCACAGTGTGACACACCACGAACCCCTTCAGCCAGTAGTGATGCAGCCCGTCGAGTCCCGGACTTTTCCAGTTCGGGGCCCTACGGACTGCCTCAGCTACGATCGGTGTTATAATGACGGGGTCCATGGGCGTCATACTCGCACACTGACTCGCCACAACTTCCGTCCAAGGGCCCTCGCTGTGGTTTACGGGCTCCGACCACAGGCCACGCCAGAATTCTATAGTGTCGGCCTGATTCGGTGCTGCGCCCGTTCCACTTACCATTGGTCGCTCCAATGATTCATAAAGCCTCTTCTGATCACTCTGGAAGAGACGATTCTGGTTGAACCGTGTCGACCTCTCGGTATATCGCCGAATCCGCCTTCCCCAAGCAGCGATTCTCTGCTTCAGATCATCTATGCACTCCGTCAGTTTTTGCGTTATATCCGGCTGGGACAAACTGACATTTGTCCCAGCAAACGCCATCCTGACGGTGCGCACAATTCTTGGCCTGTTATTGCCTGATCTGAAGCATATCATTCTGCCGATGAGAGCCCTAGCCTTTGCGATACGTTCCTCAATTGTTCTTCTCCATGCTGGGATAGCGCTATTTTGGCCAGTAGCGCGTCCAGCCGCGGAAACCTTGGCGCCTATGATACGGCAGGCTGCCAGCGCGGCGCCAAAAAGAATTGAGTCCGTCTCGCAAAGGTCCCGGCTGGCTTCCAAATAGGTCACCAGCATTGGGTTCAGAGCCCTCACGACAGCCCGATTCCGCTTTCTTAGGGCTATGCGGGGAAGTCGCGGTCGATTTTCGAGAAGCGTACTGCGCGTTTCCACAATCGCCACTTCCAATGTACTCATATGCTCTAATTCCAGTTCCTGGGCGACTGTTCCATCATCGTTCGAATCAACCACAACTGAGGGAACAGCCTCACATCGTAGCCGTTCGAGTTCGGCGACATCAAATATATTTGAGCGCAAGATATACCGAACGTGTTCTGCCAGGTTTTGCTCTGTGACGGTTAAAGATGGCTCCAGCTCAGCAAAAAGACGATGCGTCCTAGCCCGATACGCCAAACATCCAGTTTCTTCCCCTTTTGCCCTAAAGTACGCCCGCTGTGCGTTTGCGTTCATTGTTTGTGACCAACGCTTGCGACGTGCTCCACTAGCGGCGGGTGCCGCTTGCTGAGTCCGAGAAGACCCAGCCGACACCTAGCCTTATTATTATTATTATGGGGTATCTGTATTAGTTTTCTCATCTGGTTGGTTTCTATAAATATATAATTATAAATTAAAATGAAAAGATAAATATACATAAATATCAATAAAATAAAATAAATACTAAAAATACACAAATAAATAAAGATCCAACCAGATGGAAGCCCTCGGCAGAGGAGACCAAACGGCCGAGGGTTAGGAGGAAAGGGAAAGAAACCGACGGACAATGCGGGCGGTATCAAGGACCACTGCCTTCTGTATTCGAGGAGCTCAGGAGTCCAGGCTAGATGGAAGGCTCGGGGAGGAGGAATAATTTCGGTCGGCCGACCACCCCACATGTCGGTCACCTCGTGAGCCAGGTCCAGATATTTTGTTCGCTTATCTGTTTCGGCTTTCACGAGGTTCTCGTCATACGGAATGGTAATGTCGACCAAAAATATCCTTGACTGTGCCCGGTCCATCAGATCAATATCAGGCTTATTCGCAAGAATAGTCCTGTCTGTGATGATGGCCCGGTCCCAGTAGAGCCTGGTGCGGTCATTTTCGAGCACGGCTTCCGGCAAGTACTTGTAATACGGCACTTTCCGGTCCACGAGACCGTATTTAAGAGCGAGCTCCTGGTGTAGAATTCTGGCTACTAGGTTGTGCCTGTGCAAGTACTCAGAGTTAGAAAGCGCCGAACAACCGCAGATGACATGCCTAAGTGACTCCCCCGGGATGGCGACAAGCTCGACAGACGTCGACCCTGCCATCCTTTAGGATGTATCTCCGATAGTTGTTGGTCTTAATAACCTGATCCTGTATTGCACAGACAAAACCCTCGGTTTCCCCATAAGAGGTCACCGAAACGTAGCCAGTTGAGGGAGGCGACTGTATCTACGAAGGGCTCATGTAGAGCCTTGTAGTACCTCCCGTGGAGCTCCTTCTCCTTCCATACGGTCTCCCGGTCGGAAATGCTAAGCACTGCTGGGTCCCGCCATTGCTCGTTGGCTAAGGATAGAGGGGTAAGCCCTTTATCACTAGAAATGACGTCATTATAGAATGGATCATCCGATCTCGCCAAGAAGTATTGACGGAGACTGCACACTTCGCGATTATGCACGGTGAGCGCGCTCAGAAAGCCACGCCCACCATGCTTTCACGGCAAGTACAGCCTCATTACCGACGACCTCGGATGATGCATCCTATGGGACGTCATGGTAGTGCGGACTTTTCTATCCAGGGCGTTAAGCTCAGTCTGAGTCCACCTGAGTATGCCACAGGTATACACATGAGGACAGGCATGACCCAGCAGTTATATGCGTGTGAGTTATTCACACCGGACAAAAAGCTGTTAAGCACTTTGGTCAAGCGTGCATAAAACACGTCGCAAACTGACTGTTTCATACCAGCCTCATCGATACCGATGTTCTGTGACATACCCAGGTATCGGTATGTTTCAGCCTCGGAAAGGGTCCTTAAGTTGACGGGCATAGACAAGTCTATGCCCTCAGAGTTAGCAACCCTTCTCCTTTCAACATGGAGGACCGCACATTTATCCGTCCCCAGCTCCATTCCAATGGAACTGCTAAATTCACAAGTGATGTTTAGCAGTTCCATAAGATGGGAGCGACTGGAGGCGAATAACTTGAGGTCGTTCATATAGAAAAAAGTGGGTTACTTTTGTCCCTCCTTTCCGTAGCTGAAATCCCCTCCCGGAGCCCTCCAGTAAGGTACTGAGAGGGTTCAGAGAGAGGCAGAACCAGATTGGACTCAGATCGCCCTGGAAGATAATCCTTCTTATCCTTATGTGGTTCTCCGCAGCCATCATCCGCTCGCCCAGATAACAAAGGATCGTACTACACTGCCCATACACTGCTCGAGGAAGTCTCTAACTGTGCAGTCAATCTTGTACAGCTCTTTAGCCATGTATGGGGCACCGAGTCGAACGCCTTTCTGTAGTCTATCCAGGCGGCAGAGAAGTTCCGACGGTTGCGTTTCACCACTTTGCCTATGACTGCGTCAATGAGGAGTGGTTCCTTGGTTCCACGACCACCGCCCCGACATCCATTTTGAGCGCGTGACATCACCTGGTTTAGCTCCAGGTGACGAGTGATTCTCGCGCTCAAAATGGATGTCAGTGTCTTACATATGGTGGGTAGACACGTGATGGGGCGGTATTTGCTCGGGTCTGTGGTATCCTGATCTTTAGGAACCAAGTGAGTGATCCCAGTAGTGAAGAGGCTCGGGAGCGATTTCTGGTCGAGAGCCTCTTGAAACTGTCGGGCGAGCACAGCGTGACATACTATGAACCCCTTCAGCCAGTAATGATGCAGCCCGTCGAGCCCCGGATTTTTCCAGTTCGGGGCCCTACGGACCGACTCAGCCACGTCTTCCGGCGTTATGGTGATGGGGTCCATAGGCGTAACAGTCGCACCCTGGCTCGCCATAACTTCCATCCAAGGTCCCTCGCTGTGCTTTATGGGCTCTGACCACAGGCTACGCCAGAATGCGATAATGTCAGCCTGATCCGGTCCTTGGCCCGCTCCACATACCTTTGGTCGCTCCAATGATTTATAGAGCCTCTTCTGATCACTCTGGAAGAGACGATTCTGGTTGAACCGCCTTGACCTCTTGCTTCAGGTCGTCTATGCGCTCCGTTAGTTTCTGCGTGATATCCGGCTGGGACAAACTGATATTTGTCCCAGCAAACGCCATCCTAACGGTGCGCAAAATCCTCGGTCTATTATTACCCGACCTGAAGCTTGTCAGTCTGCCGGTAAGGGCCCTTGCCTTTGCAACACGGTCCTCGATTATTTTTCTCCAGGCTGGGATGGCGCTACTTTGTGTAGTAGCGCGTCCAGCCATGGGAAGTTTGGCGCCAATAATACGGCAAACTGCCACTGCGGCGCCAAAGAGAATTGAGTCCGTCTCGCAAAGGTCCCGGCTGGCTTCCAAATAGGTCACCAGCATTGGGTTAAGAGCCCTCACGACAGCCCGATTTCGCTTGCTTAGGGGTATGCGGGGAAGTCGCGGTCGAATTTCGAGAGGGGTGCTGCGCGTTTCCAAAATCGCCTCTTCCAATATACTCCTCATTTGCTCTAGTTCGTGGGAGACTATTTCATCGACGTTCGAATCAACCACAGCTGGAAGATCCATGGCGGCTTCCACGTGTGGATGCTGGTCTGTCGAATGTGGAGCTGCATCTCCAGCCATAGCCGATTCATTCGACGACGGAATAGCCTCACGTTGTAGTCGTTCGAGTTCGGCATCATCAAATATTTTCGAGCGCATGATGTACCGAATTCGGTCTGCCAGGTGTTGTTCCGTGACAGGAATAGAAGGCTCCAGCTCAGCAAAAAAGCAATGCATCCGAGACCTATACGCTATTCCCACAGTTTCTTCCCCTTTCGCCTTATAGTACGCCCGCAATGCGTTTTCGTTCATAGATTTTGTCCAACGCATGCGACGTGCTCCACCAGCGGCGGGTGCCGCTTGCTGAGTCCGAGAAGACCCAGCCGACACCAAGCCTTCTGGTGGGGATGATGGATGCGAGGGGCTGATAGGTGATCGTGCAGCTCCTCGCGCTCGGCTGGCGGCCCGGGGCGCCCCCAGGCAGCGGCCCTATGCGCGTTCCTTTCTGTGTTTCTTCCATCGTCCATTTTATGGGCGCCAAATAACGGGAGACGCCCAAGCCCGGCACCGTTTCGTGGTTGGGTCATATGCACAAACGGACCTTTGCACCTACAATTTTGCCTAGGCACGGCGCTCACACCTCTTGGCAGGATGCTGACTGACTGCGCCGACGTAGCAGTTTTGTCACATAACTGTTACGTCAGCGGGCGATGGGGTCGTCACTTTTCTACGCTTCCTACCCATCAGTTTCTTCCCCTTTTGCCCTAAAGTACGCCCGCTGTGCGTTTGCGTTCATTGTTTGTGACCAACGCATGCGACGTGCTCCACCAGCGGCGGGTGCCGCTTGCTGAGTCCGAGAAGACCCAGCCGACACCAAGCCTTATTATTCTTATTAGTGATCATGTATCTGTTACTAACTTCTGAACTATTTGACCAATTGAGGTCATATTCACTAAATATAATATTTGTTTTGTCGAGAGAATGGTTTATAAGTAGGAAGTTTAGGAATCGATAAGTGGCGCTGAAATCAGGTTATTAATAAATTTCATATTAATGGAACAAAATGACTCAAACAATATACATATATTGATTTAGTGACAAATAAAGAAATCCATAAAATTTTGACCCGATAGGTAGCACTCGGGCACTCTGGCGAACTGTACTGGTACACACAATCATGCTGTGCATTATATAATCATGTCCTGCGCAGATAGATAGATAGATAGTCTACGTTGAGACTGACCACCGTGACTAAAATTCAGTCTGAAGGACATAACTACTTTTAGTTTTATGGATCATACTCACACCATCTGGCTGTAGACATCTCATGACTCTATCGAAACACCCAGGTAAGTCATTTACCCAATGCAGGGCCAAAGATGACACCAGCAAATCAATGCTATTATCTGGAAACTAAAAAGGAAAACAAAATTCTTGTGAATATATTTTTAGTTGTGGTAGCTCAGGGGCTAAGCGGTTGCTGTAAATGTCACAGTACTTGATAAATCGGGTTCAATCCTCACCGGCACCAATGTAATTGTTAATTGCTATTTTAAGTGTTGCTTTATCACGTGCTCGGCGGTGAAAGAAAACGTAACGAAATCTGCATGGCTGAGAAATAAGAAAAAAAAAAATATTTCGAAGACATGTGAAGTTCGCCGACAAGCTTTGAGGCGAGGCGGACATTTCCTTGCCCTAAAACCCTCTCAGGTATGAGAGGAGGCCGGAGCGGAGGATTGCTCAGCAGTGGGACATATATATAGGCTGTAACTAACTTTTTATTTTTTTGACACTTGAAGACCTTGAACATTGCAAAACAGAAAATAAATTTTATGATTATTATGAACATATATTGTTTTTATATTTAAATATAACTTTATAGGTAAATGTTGAGTAAATCTATAGTTTTCCACAACAGATTCCGAATCCAATAGCTCACATAATATGTACAATGATTTCTGCATTATTAGAACCTCATTTGTATAGAATTAGTGTGTACCTAGCGGATGTAAGGTTGACATTTTTAGAATACACAATAATAATAATATACCATCTAGATTTGACCTCTAATTGTAAATTCAAAATTAAAATTATTATTACCTTGTACTATTGATACATGTTAAAGCAGTTGCAAATGTGCAATCACAATAGAGGAAGTTCTGTTTCTTATAATATATACCAAAATATACGTTACAATTTCTTATCACTCTCACTAATATTTACATTTTAGAAACATCACTTTTTATCAAACAGAATAACTATTTTCAGATTAATTCTAACGTGAATTCACGTCCAATACTCAGAAAATAAAAGCATAATTTATACACACCTACAATTAATAATTATAGGGGGGGGGTTGGGGGGGGGGTGGCGTGTGTATAATATAAGAGGGGGAGTTAAAAAATTTTTGTTGGGAAGGGGGAGGGGGGGAGGCGGGGGGGGGTTTTGTAGATTTAGTTGCGGGAGGGGGGGGGGGGGGGAAGTTTGGGGTTGGGGTTCACAGGTACTAAAATATTTAATCATCTTTCACCTGATATAAAAGCCATGAACTTGCCAAAATTTAAAATACAACTCAAGAAACGGTTAATACATAATGTTTATTATAATTTAAATGAATATTTTAATATCAAATAATTTATATAACTCTGCCTTTGACGGTCCCAAGCCCGTATGAGAAAAGAGGAAGGTTGGTTGAGTGGAGATCTAACCAGCCGTAAAAGATCAACGTCGAGCATCGGGCGACGGTAATTAACCCGATAAAACCCTGGCCTAACAAGCCAGAACCTGTTGGAGGTAGGAAATGACCGCCACAACTCGCAACTCTGTGCATCCACAGAATCGAGGGCCTTGGCTTAGCCGCCCGGGCCGCGAGGTAGAATACCTCTTTAAAAAGTTACCCTAATCCTAAGGTGGGACCACGTGCCGATGGGATGCATGGCTTGCAGGAGGCAAGTCCTTAGCGCCAACCTCGGTGGACCTGGCAAACGCCGTTGTATATTGCCTTCTTGAGGAAATGGGCGTCACCCCTCTTGTGACGTGTTAATCGACCCTACACGTGGGAACAGAATGAACAATTATAACCCTGAAAACGAACAAAAATTAGATAAGAGTAACTTAAAAACTATGACCCAACAACTCTTCCATAAAGTAATGTTCACAAACCGCCCAAGATCAAGCTCCTTTAGTGGAGCAACTAATCAAGGGAACATCGAACTGGCAGATAAAACAGATAAAGAATCCGAAGAACAGCTGATCACAGAAGTGTACTGCGGCAAAAGACAAAGAACCAGTCCAAATGCAGTTATGGGCAATCAAAAGCAGGCAAAATTGAACTAGTGGCTTGCAACACCAGCAGTACCAACGTCCAATCGATTCAAAGGGCTCGAAGTTATAGAGCAAGCAGACAAGCCTGAAATACAAACACCGAAGTCCACAAGACCCCCTCCACTATTTATTGATGTATGTAAATGTTTTATTATCTTTATTTTATATTAAGTTTATTAACGTTACTAAAATTATTATAGGGTGCACACTAAATCTGCTTCTCTTTGAATCTGTCCAGTATCAGGCCTGCTGGAAGAAATTTCACTTTGAAATAAGCAGTGCCTTTTTACAAAATTTCTTTTTATTTTTCATTGTAAAATACTACGTGTGTACATAAATTGTTAAATAAATAAATAAATATTGTCGGAGTCAAGAATATACAACCTTTGATGAAACTATTAGAAGACGTAGCAAAAGGAGAATATGAAATCAAGGTATTACGAGGTGACAGAGTTAAAATATAACCAAAATCAGCCGTATCATACTCCACCTTTTATAAAGAACTAAAGGCTAAAGATATTGAATTTTATAGTTACCAACCAAAACAAGACCGCAGTTTTAGAGTTGTGCTAAAACATCTACACCCATCTACAGACAAAGAGGATATAAAATAGCTATTGAGGAGCTTCACCACAAAGTAGTAAATATCTGGAACATCCAAAACTCAAGAAAAAAACAGGCGCTACCAATGTGGAACATCGAACTGAAGTCCCGCGAAAATAATAAAGACATATATAACTCAAATATCTACCTACGCTGTCGCACCTAGACCAAGGCAAGTAATCCCCCAATGCACTAATTGCCAAGATTACAACCATACACAAAAGTTCTGATATAGAAAGCCCAGATGCGTCAAATGTGCAGGTTCGCACCACACGTCAGCTTGCTTACGGAAAGACAGATCAAAAGAGGTTAAATGTGTCCTCTGCGAGGGAAACCATCCAGCTAACTACAAAGGTTGCACAGTCTACAAAGAACTGTTGAAAGTCCGATATCCCCATACAATCACCAAAGTTAGGAAAAACCCTGGATACACTAGAAAGGAAAAATAACCTATAGACAAATCAATAACGGAAAATCGTATGCCCAAGCCACACAAGAAGTGTGGCTTGGGCATGGCATGGCCCTGGACAACCTACAACACAAACAACGAACACCAAGGATGGAAACCAAAACACGAGTGAGCTCCAAATTATTAAGTAGACACTTGTTGCCTTGATGAATCAAATGTTAATCACGACCAAAACGCTAACCGATTTAATTTCAAAAAAGCCATCACATTCACAGCACTAAAATTGTGTGTATGGAATTCTAATGGCTTGTCAAACCACTCGGAAAAGTTAAAAATATTCGTTAAAATACACCGCATAGATGTTTTACTAATCTCAGAAACCCACTTCACATCAAAAGCCACTTTTACCAGGATACAACATGTACCATACTGACCACCCAGATAACAAAGCACATGGAGGATCGGCCGTTTTTACCAGGTACCATCAGGCATCATGTACTACAACATTATTGCAAAAACTACATCCAGGCAACAAATGTCATGGTAACAGACTGGATTAGTTTTATTACAATATCGGCCCTCTATTGTCCACCTAGATTCACTATCAAGGAATCGGAGTTCAGTAACTTCTTTCAATCACTTGGAGGCAGGTTTATCGCAGGAGATGATTATAATGCCAAGCATTCATTTTGGGGTTACAGGCTTGTTCTACCCAGAGGGTGAGAACTACTTAAATGCATACAATCGTCGTATCGTACGTATCGTCGGGTCAACCAACTTACTGGCCAACAGACAAAAGAAAAATCCCAGATGTTATAGATTTTTGTGTCAGCAAAGAAATCGCTAAAAACATCATATAGTGCCAGAGTTGCTGAGACTTATCTTCAGACCACTCTCCAATCATAGTAGAACTACTTACCACCCCCCAAGAACGCGCCAGAAAATGTGTTCTGCATAACAATAGAACTAACTGGTCTCTATTTCGTGAGCTCACAGACAAAGCATTCCAAGGATCAGTTAGCCTAAAATCGGAAGACGAAATAACGGAAGCGATGCTATACTTCAATAAGAGTGTGCAAGATGCAGCTTGGTCATCGACCCCACCACTACCATCTAGAAACCTGGATACCCACGTACCGAAACACATATTCGATAAAATAATCAAAAATAGGAGGATACGGAAACGCTGGCAAACAACCAGAGACCCTGTGGCGAAAAACAACTCAATCATGCCAACAGACAGCTAAAACATGTCCTAGAGAAAGATCGTAATGACGGATTTCATAATTACCTCACCAGCCTGGATACTACTGCTTCCTCGGACTACTCTTTATGGAAAGCCACCAGAAGACTAAAACGGCCTGTCAACGTCTCTCCTCCTATAAGAAAACCAGATGGTACCTGGGCGCAGACAGACCAGGAGAAAGTTAAAACCTTCTCAGAACACCTTTCCAACGTCTTTACCCCTCACCCATATGACGGCTCACCAGAAGATGCAGCAGAAATTACTAACCACTCAAATAACCCAAAAGATACGCAGGAAATGCCTCTTAAATTTACAAAAACGAATAATTAGAAAATCAAACCCAAAAAAGGCTCCAGGATACGTCGTAATAATACCTCATTACAAACCGAATATTACAAGAACTACCTGAATCTGGCATAACTTTCCTTACTTCACTATTTAATGCCATGACCAGACTGCAGTTTTTTCCCCTGGAGTGGAAGGTCGCACAAATTGTAATGCTGCTAAAATCAGAGAAACAACCTGAAGAAACAAATTCATACAGGCCCATAAGTCTGCTACCCATCCCATCCAAAATATATGAATCCCTACTGCTACAACGAATCTTGCCTATATTCAAAGAGAAGGAGCTAATCCCTGACCACCAGTTTGGATTCCGTAGTAAGCATGCCACTATCGACCCAGTGCACAGGCTAACAAAATACATCATGGAGTCACTGGAAAGTAAATCTTACTGCGCCAGTGCGTTCCCGGACATATCTCAAGCGTATGACCGCGTGTGGCATGATGGATTGTTATTTAAATTGAAAAATGCACCTTTCACCTTTACGGGATATTAAAATCATTTCTCCAGCAGCGCCATTTCATAGTACAACAAGGGGAAGCACTATCAGATCTCTGCCCTATAAAAGCAGGAGTCCCGCAAAGCAGCGTACTGGGTCCCATACTCTACTTACTTTTCACTGCGGACCTGCCGACACCTGAATCATTAATCACTGGAACCTTTGCTGACGACACCGCTATACTGGCTACTCATAGCGACCCAAAAATAGCCTCACAAATACTTCAAAAAGGGCTAAATGACATATTCCACTGGCTCAAAAAGTGGCGGATAAAAGCAAATGAAACCAAATCAATCAACGTAACGTTCACCCTAAGAAGGGGCTCTTGCCCCCCAGTCACACTTACAACATTGTTGTTCCACAGGCAGATCATGTGAGATACCTTGGATTGTACTTGGACAAAAGACTTAACTGGCAAAAACATATTTTCGCTAAGAGAAAACAACTCGGTATTCAAACGCGAAAACTCTACTGGCTCATAGGACGAAAGTCTCAATTGTCTCTAAAAAACAAAATACTTCTGTACAAGGCAATACTGAAACCTATCTGGACGTATGGAATCCAACTGTGGGGTACTGCATCCCATTCAAACATCGAAATCTTACAAAGGTTTCAAAATAAAGCACACCGCATGATAACCAATGCCCCCTGGTATGTGCCCAATGATGTACTACATCATGATCTACGCCTGCCTACTGTGAAACAGGAAATCCTACGCCATACTAGAACTTATAAAGAGCGCATCGAACGTCATCCAAATATTCTAGCCCGGCCACTCATGGCAAACCACAACAATGCGCGACGCTTAAAGCGCAAGATACCACAAGATTTAATACAAACACAAACACAGTAAACCCAGTTACTGTTTAATAATGAGGATGTGACACAGGTCACATACCGAGCACGCCAGCGATAGCACCAACAAACATACTGCTGAATGTCCCTCAAAGGCGACAGATTGTTGTAAATAAAGGATACAAAAAAAAAATTATATCAAGTTTTGTTTCTCAATTATTGCATACCTAATATGGGTTAACGATGTAACATTTAATAGCAATGTCACCAGCAAATTGTACATACACAGTTTATTAGCAATAAATATTCTAAATCTGATTCTGATTCTATACAATACAAATACAAATAAAAATACATATTTTTAAGTAGACCCATACCTACTTCAAAATTTTCTTCATCCATAACAACCTTCTCAAATTTGACTCCATCACCAACTATAGCTTTATCCAGATGTGTTTGTGATGTGTCACACAGGGTTATTTTTTCAACACTATCAGGAAGAAAATGACGGGACACATATCCTCTACCAGCTCCTATAATAATAAAATGTTTTATGGTCAATAAACTTTGGGGAAGACATGCCTATTTGTAAAGTACATATATGTTATATTATATATAAGGAGTAAGGGTGAAAAAGGAGCACACAGTTGTCTAGATGATAAGTGGATAGTGTCACCCATAGAGACCTACATTTATCCTTGATTAAGAATCAAACTGCAGATGCATTGTCACCCCTGAGGATTAAGATTCAATACCTCATTCCCAGTAATAAGAATCTCCGTTTCTTTACGATCACCATATGAAATATAGCAGCATTAAGCTGCTAATTCACTCAATTATTTTTGTGAGAATGTGGTCCTTCCCCAGTCAGGCCAACCCATTCATGCTACAACTATAATACAGCTGCAGCATGACTCTACCACGTAAGGATTATGTTTATAGGTACTTCTATAAAGTAATACCTAAATAGCAGTATGTCTAATCTGCAAAGGCTCTATCTCTAGGAGGTGCTTCTCATCTCTGTGCTTTACTGGGGAGGCCATGAAACTAATAATTATTAATAATAATAAAAGCCTATTATTCAGACAATATTAGTTGATACATTCTTCCTTTTTTTAAACTAATTTTGCTTCAACATCCCTGCCCGTGTGCCACTTTCGACAAAGGCCTCCTCCAACTGTGACCATTTTTCTCTTTCCCCCCACCCTTTTCCACTGTCCCCTCCCACACTTTTTTTTTCTTCCCCGCTTTGGATTCTGCCTGTTTCCTTCTGTTTCCTGTGAACCAGAACATTATTATTTTTGACCATTTTTCTTAGTCCCTAATTGTATGCCCTGTCCATTTCCATTTCAATTTTCTTATGATTACTGTAATATCCCTTGTTCCAGTGTGTTTCTTTATGGTTGTAGTTCTTATTTTATCTGTCAGTTTTTCCCCAACATACTCCTTTCCATAGCATTTTAGCACACTGCAAGTTTTCTGTTGTGAGATTTAGTAAGTGCCCAGGTTTGGCAACCATATGTCAATACAAGCAATATACAAGTATCAAACAGTTTTTGCTTGATGATCATACTTATTTCTCCGTTTTTCATAATCTTGTTCAGACTCCAATATTGTTTCTTTGCATTCCCAATGCGTTTATCAATTTCTTTTGAAGTTGCATCTGTTGGCGAGATTACTTGGCCCAGATTTTGTTGTTGTTAACATATTAGTATATATAGTTCCTTCCTCCCATTTGTCATGACTCGAATGACTAATCCCACTCTATGACTTACTATGTCTAGGTCATTTAACATTTCCTGTAGTCCTTCTGCCGATGGTGAGAAGATTATCAGATCGTCCGCAAATCTTAAGTGCGACATATCTCTCATTGATAATCCACATTTCTCCCAATTCAGGTAACGGGAAGCCTCCTCCAGGAAAGCTGTGAAAAGTTTTGGTGAGATGGCGTCGCCTTGGCATACACCTCTTCCTATTTTTATTTCCTTGCCTTCTCTTTCTAGCTGGATTCCAACTTTGCTGTTTTTATATATGTTTTTTATTATCTTTATGTATTTATTTTCGATACCCTGGTTTTTAAGCTCTTGCCAGATCTCTTCATGTTCAAGTGAATCAAAGGCCTTACTGTAATCTACAAAATTGCAGTAGAAGGTTATATTAAATTCCTTACCTTTTGATTTTTACATTAGTAAGAAACTCTCAGGAAAGCTGAAAAGTTGTAGATGGTCCTTAACCTCTTCCTATTTTATTTTTTCCTTCTTTCTGGATATTTTTTATATGTTTTTTTCTTTTTATTTATTTTACCTGGTTTTTAAGCCCAGATCTCTTATGTTAAGTGAATCAAAGCTTTGTTCTGAGTAGAAGGTTATATTTTCCTTACCTTTTCGAATAGTTGTTTCACCACATGTATATGGTCTAATGTCGAGTAACCACTTCTATATCCTGCTTGTTCTCTCGGTTGATTATCCTCTAGCATCTTGGATATTCTGTTAAGAATTACCTTGGCAAAAACTTTGTAGATATTTAACACTTGTTATGTATATATGTCAGGATTAGTATATAAAATGTGATCTTTATTTTCGATAAGAAGTTTGTTACTGATTCCATCTGAACAAGGAGCTTTATCTTACTTTTGAGTCTTTACAGCTTTTTCTACTTTTGCAGGTATTATATCTAGTATTTCTTCCCCGCCCGCTAGGTCTGTTGTTTTTATTTGCATACAACTCTCGGAAAAAGTTTGTGGCTATTGAGATAATTTCGGGGCGTCTGGTTTCGCTATTGCGGTTTTTATCTGTGATACTGGGTATCCACTCTATTGTTTCTTTCAATATTTTGAATGCTCTTTTGGTGCCTCAGTTCTCCTGAATACATCTTTCTAGTAATCCTAACCTGTCTTTAGCGGTTTCTTCTCATGTTAGATTTGATTTTCTTACTTAAGTCAGCTATACCTCTACTTGATTCTTTTGTTTTTTGGGCCATCGATGTTAATACAGCCCTGTTTCTTAACAATTCTTTGGTATCATTTGTTAGCCATTTCCCCTCTTCTCTATTACTAGGATTACTCTTCACTCCTGTAATTAATAGCTCTTGGAATTTGTTGTATTTGGTTTTAATATCTAGATTTTTTGTGTTTTCTATAAAATTTTCTAATTTTACTTTTAGCGTTCAGTATTTTCTAGTATTGAAATGTTGGTTGGCTTTACCTTAAAAGGTCTGTTTCTCTTCAACATCTGGAAACAAAGTTTAGCTCTGACCATTCTATGGTTGATGTTGAAATTTAGGTTATTTATGACTCTACAATCAGTGAAATCTTTACTTTTATTAGTTAGTATATAATCTATCTTGTTACTATATTGGCAATCTGGAGATTTCAAAGACCATCTGTTATTATCACTTTATTTGTATAGGCTATTAAGTACTTTCAGGTTGTTTTCATATGCCATTTGTTTGAGTTTCTCGCCATTCCTTGTTCTCTTTCCTGAACAATGAGGACCTAATACCGTCTCTTCTCCATAGCCTCTACTTCCCATTCTTGCGTTGAAATCGCCCATAACTATCAAATTATTGTGTGCATAATTTTTTATTGCTTCTATTAGCATAGAGTAGAATGAGTCAATTTCAATAATACTGGTCTTTTCAGTTGGAGAGTAAAATTGTATGACTAACCACTTTGCGTTTTTTGGCGGTAATTTTAAGTTGAGTATAACAATAAGTTTGGATAACCCTACGAATTTGTCAAAGTAGTCTTAATTATTTTTTGACCACAAATCCACATTGACCTGGTGTATCTCCTTTAGAATAAAAATAAAGTTGCCATAATTCTCTATATTTTCTCCCAGGCATCGAACTTCACTCAGTCCTACTATCGACCAGTTGATGTGTTCCAATGCTAGTTTCAGCTCAACCAGGCTTTCATTGGTTCTTAGAAAGAGGGTATTGTATGTTGCTATATTAATTATGGCACATGTGCTTCAAGTTTGAGTGGGTCAGTTGAAGGGTAGTGGTCTTCTTCCCCCACGGTGTGAATGAAGCTAATGATTACACTTAAGTAATTACATTACTAAAATAACTCTCACATGACAATATTTTATAGAAGAATAACTTTCATTCCAGAAGCTGTCTGATCACAATGCATTGATGAAAATTCAAGAGTGGCAATTATGCCAAAACCTCCGTAAGGTGGCAAAAAAGAGTACCCCTATCTCCACATATGCACACCGCGAGGTACCCATAACACAGTCTTCCAGGCTGAATGCTTGGGTATCAACCAAGCGGCCATAGCAATAGATACTAGGAAGGTGAAAGACTTCTCCATCAGAATAATGACCGACAATATGGCGGTACTACAAGCTGAGTTGAAATGTGGCAAACTTGGGACTGATATATGAATGCCATCAACTATGGAAAGAGGTATGTAAGCACAACAATGTGATTCTGCAATGGATCAAGGGACACAGTGGATCTAGAGGCAATGATGTAGCAGATGAACTGGCCAGAAGGGGATCGGCTCTGGCAACTATAGGGTCGGAACCTATAATACTAATCCCCTTTGACTATGTATGTTCACTTGTATGTAGATATTCAATAATTTACTCGCTCAGCTTTGGAAAAATTTTGTAGACTGTAGACAAACTAGGGAGGCCCTGCCTGAAATAAACAGTCCTCTAACCAAGGTTCTAATGAGACTGAACAAGCCACTGATCAGGATAGTAATAAGTACTATCACAGGACATGGCTCTTTTAACAAACATTTGTTTACGATAGGTGTTACTGATAGCCCCTTGTGCAGGGCATGCATGGGAGAGGAAGAAAGGGCGGCTTACATGTTGCTGACATGTCCAGAAGTTGCTTCATACAGGGCTAAACATCTCGGCATGCCGGGATCGCTCCCCGAAGTTGCTTGCAACATCAAAGGACTGTTGAACTTCTTTGGGGAAATATCATGGCTCGAATAACCACATTATTCCTGCCTACACGCAAAATACGCGCTTAGACGTGGAGTTGCGGAAAACAGCTCGTCGTAAACTAAACTAAACTAAGGGTACACCTACATCCAGAAGTGGAATAAACAGGTGGGATTAATTAAGTGAAGTTACATTCTGAAATATATACACTCGACAATTTTTTTTATAGGATAAAGGTGACAAACGTGCACACAGTCCACCTCTCGGTAAGCGGTTGCTGTGGCCCATAGACATCTACATTTAACCTCGATTAAGAATTAAAATGCAGATGCGTTGTCACCCTTGAGGACTAAAATGGAATGCCTCGATTCCAGTAAAACAGGACTCCAGTTGTCTACACTCACCATACTAAACACAGCAACATTAAGCTGATATTTAACACCAGTATTCTGTGAGAATGTGGTCCTTCCCTGGTCGAGCTGACCCATTCATGCTACAACCATAACATAGCTGCAGGGTGGCTCGACCATATACAAAAATTATATATCTTCATAAATGGTGTCTGATAGTTATATTTGACAAATTCAAAAGTGCATGCCTTACACGCTTATTATGTTAAAAATTAAAGTTAAACGAGATGAAAATAGCAACAATATTACAAGAAAAAAAAAAACAGAAAATCTGATCGACTATCATTAATAACTTTTAAATGGTGTTGAGTTTAATAATAAAAATCAATAGGGATCCTTCTAAGAATATATGGAATCTTATTTAGCACTATATATCTCAATCTATTACTTACATTTCTACTAAAGCGAGAAGACTCACCGATGCACAGACCAACAGACGCCAGTCCATATATTTTTTTCAATTACCCTTTTGTTATGTAATCTAAAGTGAATCAGTTAGAAAATATACTAATCTTATAATTTAATGTCTGTAGTTATTGTAAATTAAACTAAAATATGGATTTGATGTCTAGCTAAAAGTTTAAGAATGATTATATGAAGCCAAATTGTGGTATGGCCACACATTGAGAGTAGAGCACTCCCTCATGTTGTGAGGCTCGTAAAAGTTAGTTTAAAGTTACAGCATATATACATCCCACTACTAGGCACAGGCCTCTCCTCATTTCTATGGGTAATTCAGATACCAAGACAATTATAAATTATACTGTAATGTTTACGTAATATTAGACCGAAGAATAGCGAAATTATTTATGTAGACGATATGGTTAGATTTCAAGGATTCATGAATGAAATATGCAATAATTTAACCAGAATAATCAAAGTAGCAAAATGAAATCGTACATATTTTACTTTTAAGGAGTTTACCTAATTCTACTGCATTTTTGAATGTCCTTTTTATATCGAAAACTCGATCAGCTGTTCTCCAACCAACCTCTTCCTTTATATATTCAGCCAATTCATAATCCTCACGTAGGGCCGCCCGTTCTTTTTGCAGTATTTTCGCTTTTCTATCAAAAATATTCATGCTTCTGTATACAGAACTAGCAGTTTTTATTTTAGGTCCTTGTTTTACTTGACTTGTGGTTTGATATCGACAGTCATTTCTATTGACATGGTAACGTAAAAACTTTGATAAATTTAAAATTTTATTTTTATATATATCCATAGATTTAACAAGCGTCGTTTGCGACATTTTGCTAAATTAAATCAATTTAAGCATTGTTTGCAAAAATATATGAAATAATATTACAAATTATAAAGTTGATAATAATGATAGTAGACAGAGAATCATTAGTAGACATGTGATCTAAAATCGATTAATCGAAAAATCGATTCTTTGGAGTAAAATAATCGATTATTTAGATCGATTCGGAGCACTGCATCGATTCACTGAATCGATCCAAAAACCTCTCGAATCGGACTGATTCTTCTGATTCAAGAACTAGCGATAAAATACCCAAACTGGCTGGGGTAATATACCGCAGTTTTTTAATTTTTTGCTGTTGGGGGACGCAATAACAACCGGTCGTACTTGGTTGATGATTTGAACGTAATATATATTTGAATAAAATAAATATTTATGAAAGCATCCAACAATATCGAAAAGTTGTCTTTTATTTACATTTATACAATTCTAACTCTAATCTTACCTGTGGAATGTTGTTCTAACTTAATCTGTGCTGTGAACAAAGACTACCTACGTATACATACTACAATATAATATTATAGCTGTGAACCTGTTTGAACTGTGAACTTGTGAATTCACTTTATTTATTATCAAAAATATACATACTGTGAGCTGTAAGTACAGATAGAGTACTTTTTAAATACCTAGATACTGTAAATAAATATTATATTTTGAAATTTTATAGTAAGGAAATAACCAGTATTCTGTTCGTGTAGCATTCATTTTGATTTGATAAATAGTGAGTTTTTAGATGGAAACAGATTTATCGAGAAATGTACGTTGCAGTTTGCACTTTTGTTAATGTATTGTTGTTGTTTTTAGCCTAAAATAGAAGTGATACATGGAATCACTTTGTAAAAAAGGGATCGAGAGGAGTATGTGCGAACCACACCTAATACAAGCGTTTCAAGCTTACCAGGAGTGGTTCGAAGGAATAATAGTAATGTTAATTAATAAGATTACTAATATATTATTTAAAAAAATATTAAAGTTCAATTAAAGAAAAAGTCGCAAATTCTTGAAATGTGTTTAAAAATGTCGCGATTAATCGAAAATCGATCTTTTAATCCTCGATTTAATCGATAATCGATTCTAGTATTTTCGATTCAAATCGATTCGAGATCGATTTCTTTAAATAGTGAATCGACATACCTAATCATTAGGACTCAGACAAAATAAAAAGTCTTATTTTTTATCTATAATCTGATTAGATATATTTTTTATTAACTGGCTTTACGACTCTGGGTTCTAGCCCTTCTGAGCCTGAAGTTACAATAATTAAAACCTTTTAAAAATCGATATGTCACGTACGAAACATTCATCAAAAATTCACTTGTACACTGATTCACAAATCACAAAGTGCTTATTCACATTTGCACTATTGATCTGCCAAGTCGAGCAAAAAAGCGGCACGGCCGTACCATTCTTTTCTCGAAGCAATTCAGGCCATTTTCGACCCCCTATAACTTCGTAGTGGATATAGTGGATTAGTAACCTAGTAGGCATTGTATAAACATGGTATATTTCAAATTTCATTCAATTTGAACCAGTAGTTTAAGAATTATAGCTAGTCAAAGTTTCTTAATTTTGTCACTCACTGACTGACCGATCATCAAAACTCTAAGGCACTTCTAGCAGACATAGAAGCTTAAAATTTAGAATACAATTATAGTTTAGTGAATAAATTAAAAAAAAAACTAAAATATTTTGTACTTTCGGTCCAGTTTCTAGATATACCAACTGCATAAATAACTTTGTAATCCTATATAAATGGTGTTCTTGTATATGTATGTAGGTGTAGATAGGTACGTTGTTGGTATTCAAGAAGTAGAAGGTACCGGAAAGGAAAAAAAAACTAGGACTATCTTGTCTACAAAAGAAATGAGATCCCATCAAAAACATAACTTAAAACCAAGTCTCGCAACTCCGTTCTTCTACCGTAAAAAGTTGTGAGATCCATGTAATACCAAGTCGGTTAATTTATTCAGTTCCTACTTAAGGGTCCTTCTGTTTTAAGTTATTATGTAATTAGCTAACCATACCATACCAATGTCAAAATTCTTTTATGTTTTAAATATATAGATTGACTTGGCAATCGCATTAAGCAATCTAATTTAATATAATATGTATTACTTGTGAGATACATTGCGTTCTTATGCGAAGGCCAAGTCAATCAATTTTCTATTATTAATCCCTTTTTTGTTGTACCAAGGAGTGGCTGGCGGGCTTTTTTGTATTTCATAATACCAAATTCCTTTGGACTTACTTATTTCTTCCCAGTATGACATACACAAGGATTTCAAGTTCTTGCTAAACAACGCATATATATCTGCAAATGGTTTTTCCAGTATTGAGGAGTGATCTGAACACGACGATGAGGAGACATCTCTAGTAGCAAAGTCTGCTTCCTCGTTTCCAGTTATCCCAGAGTGTGAACATAAAAGTTTTTATTTTTTCTTCTTTATTTTATTAAGCTTGTTTAGTAAGTTTCTTATATTGTATATAATGTAATTTTTCTTGTAATCCATTTTGTTAGTTCCAATAGCTAATATAACACTTTATGAATCAGTTACAATTAGAAACTGTGAATTCGCAATGTTTAAGATAAGTGTCCAGCCAGAATAAGTTAATTATTTTTACCTAATCCCAGGGCTTCTGAAGATAATTTACGATCAAAAGCCCGGATTAAGGTTTTAAAATGTTTCAAGCCTGGTGTGTCAGACCAGCTCTTAAGTGATTTTTGTGATAAATAGAATAGTCAATTGGACTAGGCTTTTTGAGATTCCACAAAATAGCTTGATTCCAAATTAACTATTTTCCTTGTGAGCTCATCGACAAGTTTATTGCCTACAATACCCGCGTGATACAGAACCCATCTTAAGATAACCCTGTTGTTACATTCCAAGGCGTTCAGACGGTTCACGCAGTCTCCAACTAGCTTCAAGTCCACTGAGTTTGATCTCAGCTCTAGCAGTGCTGCTTGACTATCAGAGTTTATATAGATTATATGAATGACGTAGTGTTTTTTTGCAGATTGATTTCCGCACACCGAAATATGACGAAAATTTCTGCTTGGAAAATAGAGATGAATCTACCCTAATTCATACTAAGTTTCAATTTGAGGCATTCCCAATAAATGTCAAAGCCTACTTCGAGGTCCATTTTTGACCCATCGGTGTACCATATATGGCTATCGACCTCACAGACAACCTGCTCATTCAGCTAGTCTTCTCTGGAGTGTAGTTTCATTATATACTTTACTACTGTATAATGCTTATTTTAAGAAAAGAGTGTTATTGTATTTTTAAGGACAACGAAATAAGCCTCTGCTATGATCACCACACGCAAAATCTTCCTTTGAGTTTTCATTTGTAATGATATTGTTTGTCTAGCTCAGCCTTTTACTCCTTGTAGTTTAAAACAACTGCAGGTTGGAATGAGATGTACGAGTAGATATAAAGTATATACAAAATTTTCGCTACAGGCAGAATATTAACCCGCATTTATTTTAGCTCACACTACAAGATACTCTGCCAATAAGCTACTTTTGGGTTACAAGTTACTTTTGGGTGAAGTTTCTGACTCGATTCTTATAGCATTGCAAGCACAATTTAGTGCAAGTAAAGTAATACAGAACTTATAAGGGAAATATGGGGACAGAAAATATACGTCGCTGCGCCTGCCGAATTCCATACGTGAATTTTTAATTTTTTGTTTTTTGCACTGAACATAATATCTATTTCGTTCTCTATGCGTTGATAAAATTCTTTTAGTAATATTCGAACTAGAAACGATTCTAACAAGTTACAGCCTATATACACGTCCCACTGCTGGGCACAGGCCTCCTCTCACTTCTGAGAGAGTTTTAGGGCAAGGAATAGTCCGCCGCGCTGCCCCAATGCGTGTTGGCGAATTTCACATGTCTTCGAAATATTATTTTTCTTATTCCTCAGACATGCAGGTTTCCTCACGATGTTTTCCTTCACCGCCGAGCACGTGGTAAATCAGCACTTAAAATTGCAATTAACAATTTCATTGGTGCCACGAGCTAAATATTAACCAGACTGCGATGTTTTGCTTTAACTTTCACACGTTTCGTAGCAACCGCGGCTGTATGCAACTTTTCAATATAGTTGCGTCATTCATTACACTGTTATGACATAGAAGGTATCTAAGTGTGTGTGTGTGTGTGTGAAATTTTACACGTATTATTTTAATTGTTATGTGTGAGTTTCATAGTGAGAGACCATGACACATGAATATTTTTGCGTGGGAGTTTGTGAAGTGTGCGTGGCGCAGATTTCCTTCGCAAAAAATAAAAGACAGTTTGTTATCGGAAAATATCGCTATGGCTGCTCCCCTCCAGTGATGCTCTATGGATTTTTAAGTCATCGGCAAAAAGCATAGAGTAAAAGTACTTCCATATATCCTTTATACTTTGATCTTTAGGAAATCTGCAATAAATAAATAAAAAATATGGTCGAAGTTCACACTTACTAGAGTTTAGGAATTCTATTATGAAAGAAAAGTTAGCAGTTTAACTACTTAGCAAAAGTGTAGCAGTGGCATTAAAATTTTGGCGCAAAATCTTGAAATTGGACGTTTTTAGGAATAGTAAGGGCACAGAAAATTTAATCATATTGAAGTAGCCTGTTATACTTGTATATAAAAAATAAATAAAGTTGCAGCCTATACATATATACGTCCTGCTGCTGGGCACAGACTTCCTCTCATCTCTGAGAGGGTTTTAGGGCATGGGAATATCCGTCGCGCTACCCCAATGCGCAATGGCAAACTTCACAAATTTTAAATAATTTTTTTTCTTATTTTGCAGACATGCAGGTTTCCTCACGATAGTTTCCTTCAACGCCAAGCACGTGGTAAATCAGCACTTAAAATTACAATTAACAATTTCGTTGGTGCCGGCGGAGATCGAACCTGGGTTGCTCGCGTACCAACCCCGATTGCGTTTTAACGCAATCGTTTTCTTTTCATTTGCTGTTTTCACCTATGGACCTGTTTTGTTATTTATTGAAGCTTTTACATGCATAAACATAAACACTCACGAATGTCACCCAGGGGGGTAGGCAGAGACTACAGACTTCCATTTGACACGATCCTGGCAGACCTCTCTCGCCTCCTTCACATCCATATACCTACGCATACATGCTCGTCAGTTAAGGGTACTCCTAATTTGGCCCGTTTTCAATAAATCGCTAATTTGGTCGATAAATTTTCGCATTAGATGTCCCTTTCCGACTCTGCCGTTCACTTACGCAACATAAATTTTCTTTGTCACTCTTTCCTCACTCATTTTTTCCACATGACCAAACCACTGAAACAATTAATATAATAAATTAAACTCATGAAATTTCTTTCTTAATCCTGGTCACAACATCGTCTTGTAAACCACACTCTTCTCTTATCACACAATTTCTCACCTCGTCATTCAAATTCAGCCCTAACATACTCCTTAACGACCGCATTTCTACTGCGTTTATTCTACTGTCGTGCTTCTTCTGCCACACCCTACTAACTATTTTGAAGCTTTTAGTTTTTTATATTATTAATATAGTAATAAAGGATGACTTAAAATATAATAAAAAAAAAACATAATACAACTTCATTCTTTTTTGGCTAAAATTAAAACAAGAAAATTAACGCAAAATGTTTATTGCGATATTTAAACAGGATTAAACTACTTTAAAGATTGCTTTAGAGATAGCGCCAGCCTTGAGATCGTTCAGAGCCTCCTGGTACTGAGACAGCTTGAAGGTTTTCACGCCGAGCTTGTCGTAGTCAAGATATCTGCAACATAAAATACCAATGTCAATCTCAACGACATGTTGATTCAAACAAGGATTCCTTTTTTACCTTCACTTTCATAGTTCAACGGTATGGCAAACCGAAACTACCGGAAAGAGATCAGGCGCAGTAATCACGGCTTTATGTGCCTCTTCTAGGCTCGGAAACACAGTCAAAAGACGGTAGATGACCGGAATAAGGTCAGCTTTCATAACCACTGCTATTTTAATTCATGTAGTCGTAAGATAATGTTTTAATTTATTTTCAGGTGTGTTTCTCGGACGAATCAACATTTATTATTCTAGCCAACAAGAGCAGCTTTGTCCGACGACGCGCGTGTGAAAAGCTCTATAAAATAACGGTGTGGTCTATCATAAGCGCTAAGGGGTTTGGATGTCTCCACATTGTCCAGAGACGTTACCAAGTTCCTGGTAGACCACATATTTCAGTTTTAACTTGACCTGGCAATTATCCTGATTGTGGCACAATAAATAATAACCACCAAGGTCTGGCTGATTGAAAAGCTGATTAAAACGCATAATTCGGGCGCGTAGGAACACTAACTGAGACGAAAAGAAATGTCACTAAGAAATCATCAGTACAAAGTAATATTTACTAACGCCTATTTAAATACCTTTGTAATTTATTATTTGTTGTTTTTTTTTGTTTTTTTGTCTTGTTTTGCATGGGAAATAGCTATTTTATATAATTATATCTATTATTCATTAAGAACTGTGTATTTCTAATTAAGACAAATATTTCACACAAACCGAATTTCGTGACTATCCCTAATAATTTGGCAACCTACTGTATACTTTTTTTATAGGATATGGTGACAAACTAGCACACAGTTCACTTGATGGTAAATGGT
Organism: Parnassius apollo; assembly: GCA_907164705.1. Lineage (NCBI taxonomy): Eukaryota > Metazoa > Arthropoda > Insecta > Lepidoptera > Papilionidae > Parnassius > Parnassius apollo. The sequence goes on along the minus strand of CAJQZP010000220.1, from coordinate 6,525,860 downwards.
TGCTAAGGCCCATAGACATCTACATCTATCCTCGATTACAAATCAAAATGCAGATGCGTTGTCACCAGTGAGGACTAAGATGGAATGCCTCGTTTCCAGTAAAAAGGGTATCCGGTTCTCTACACTCACCATACGAAACACAGCAGCATTAAGCTACTATTTTATGCTGGTATTCTGTAAAAGCGTGGTCCTTCCCCGGTCGAGCCGACCCATTCGAGCTACAACTATACTACTAATATAACTGCAGCATGGCTCTACCACGTACAAAAATCAACTTTATTATAAAATTTAAAATTACCTGCTGCCCATGGCTTTAAGCCAGCCGATGGCTTTCGGAAAGCTAAAGGGGTTGATCTTTACGCCGATTATCGTCAATTCCTTGTCGTAAATTTGGAAGGGATTCACTCTGTTAAAAATAAACACAATATTATATTACAAAAGAAAAGATTGCATCAAATAAACAACCAACCTTTGCAAAGTGCCCAATAAAGATGGAAAAAGTCATGAGGAATGCTTCCTGATTCTCGCTCGAGCCTGGCCTACTCCGATGAAATTGTTAATTGAAATTTTAAGTATTGTTTTGCCGAGTACTCGGCGGTGTGGCGAAGGAAATCATCGTGAGGAAACCTACATTTCTAAGAAATTAAAAAATATAAGACAATATCTGAAACACTTGACTGGACTGGACATCCTGCATGTCTTACTTGCATCTAGAAGGGGCAATCTACACTTCGCTTATCAACGAAGCAGTCACTCTATAAATGACCTCCCCTTTGCAATTTAAGCTTACTGATCCCTTGTCTACAAGGTTTTCTCTGGTTATACTACGAATACAAAATTTACGGGTAATACGCTTGTATCACTGTTATGCTTTGTTGATAGCTTTAAAAGTATTGAGCAGTCGTTTTTATAATTAGTCGTAAAATCGGCCAGGAGAAAATCATTATCACTTACAAACTTTTTCATCAGTTCATAAAATTCACGGAATTCGGTCATTGTCATGGACCATGAGGTCCTATCCTGTTGAGCCCGACGTTTGGCACCATTAATACTGCTGCTTATCGCTGGTCTGAGTAATTCACGTCTGACAATGGTTGTACCATGATGATACCGTAAGCCATATAAAAGATTTTTTGGCATTTCCCACACTCGACTCTTACGACAACCACGGTAATAAATAAAAAAAAACATAATTATTTCATAATGTTCTCCAGACCAAGTTTCGGTAACGGCGACTAGTCTCAAAACAAAGACTAGACATCTGCCGACGGGATTATAGTGCCCGAGTGTATCCGCAAGCACAGGTGCACTCCATTTTTTCCTCACTCTCATAGTCCAATGGATCTGTTATTCAACACGATCAGAAAGAGATCAGGCGCAGGACCAATGGCTTTATGTGCTTTCCGAGACACGGGATGAAATAACGCCAACTTCTAGACTCCAGATTGCTACTGAGAATTTCTTGACGGAAAAACTCAATAACTTGAATATTTTAGCGCGATTGGGTATTCGTATTCGAACCCGGGAACTCATGATCTCTAGATGAACGATGCAGTCGAGAGTAAAAAATTAATATAGAAACAACACATTATTCTAATAGATTGAATAAAGTTTCTAAAAAAATTTTATACTTACGTAGCTGTGTGCGTGGGTGGGCAGCATCCGAACAGCACATATTTCCCACCGTGTCTCAAATAGTTAAAACTTGTTTCCATCACTTTGCCAACTCCTGGAATTATAGGAAGTGAAAATAATTACATTATAATAAATGCTTAGAGTGGATGTTTTCACATATATATCTATACTAAAATTATAAAGAGAAAATATTTTTGTTTGTTTGTACCGAATAAGCTCCGAAACTACTTTTTTTTAAAGAATAAGGGTGACAAACTAGCCCACAGTCCACCTGATGGTAAGCGGATGCTCTGATGCTCGATTAAGAATCAAAACGCACATGCGTTATCACCCCTGAGGACTAAGATGAAATGGCTCAACTGGAGCAATTTTAACCATTTTTTTCCTTCACCATTTATATTTAGCTTTTATTTTACCAATAGAAAGCTAAATTATCAGAAAGTAACGTAGGCTTTAATTTAATTTCCAAAAAATTAGAGATACTTAAGAAAATTGCAATAATGTAACCCATAAGTAGAAATTGTTGTTATAAAATTCATTATTTGACATGCGCTGAGAAAACTATTGAACACACATAAAAATTATGTACTACAAGATATAAGTACTCATTACTACTTACAAAAAGTCTGCGAGGGATTATATCTATCATAGTTAAGTCACAAAGTAGTTTAGCAAAGCAAGTAGTGTTATAAAATTTAATTAGAACGCTGGTAGAAACGAAAGTTGGTGACATTTGTAAAGTAGTACTATTTCTTATTCAAATAAATAGTTTTATCATAAAAAGTATTTACGTAGCAATAAATAATAAGCTTTTTAATTCATTCGAATCGGACATTTAATTTCGAAGTTATCACGAGTGTAAAAATGCAACACGCTAACCGTTCCGACGCCGCCGCGACGTTCCCTAATCTATAGAGTATTTTGACGGGGCTTTCACTAGCAGATAGCTGGTGTTATAAGAAGTAACTTAGGCAACTTTTATTTAAAAAAACAATAAGGGTTTCGCACAAAAATTTTAAACTCATGTAATCCAATCGTCATAAATTATTACACGCGGGTGACCGGATTATTTCAGACCGGAACACTGCAGTGAAGGGCAGCCGCTTGGTGGCAGGAAAACGTGACAGTCGGTAGCTACTAAGATGGACTAAGATGGATATCCTTTACAGATAATGATTCCTAACACCTAGGAACAACACTTTCTGAGAAAAATAAAATTAGAAATTTCGTTCGTACCATTCTTACAAATAACATTTAAACGTATATTTTAAATGTTTCAGGTAGCTCTACTCTTGAAACATACACGATGTAAGCATTTGTGAAGTGAAACTTTCTTTAGAATCGTTGTGATTTGAAACTCTATGAAATGAAAAGGCGACACTAAAAAGAGACAAACATATACATCTATAGGTTTTAGCTTGCGATAGAATGAGATAGAATACAGTATATAGTGTTTTGAAGTGAAAACTTCTTTAGAACCGTTGTGATCTGTAACTCGATGAAACGAAAAAGCGACACTAAAAAGAGACAAATATATACATCTATAGGATTTAGCCCGCGAGAGAATGAGATAGAATACAGTATACAGTGTCTACTATTATGTATGAAGATTATGATATAAGTGATCTATGAGCAGTAGGAATTAAAGAGACATATGTGGATTAGAAAATATTTAAGTACTTACGTTAATGAAATTGTAAACTTGGAGTATGTATCAATATGTAAAAAACTTGGTAAGGATATTATAATAAATAAACTCTATAATTTTTCTACTCCTGATACTCTGAGTTCGTCTCAATCTTTCGAAGTTTAGTTGATGAAGGTTTCACTTCTACCGCGTGTCAACTACATACTTGTTTCTCTTTCGGTTTTTGGTATCGAAAGGGTTATCAACTATATTTAATGCTTTTATGCGACAAAAATTAAAGAATAGGTACCTAGTTATGTTTCTAGATAATAAGAGAGCCCTATCATATGTAAAAGAACATAGTTACCGGTGCAATCGATTATGACGTCATATAATTGTTTTTCCTTCTCTAATACATCAGGTGTTATAAGCCTGAAGCCGGTATCTGAAAAATGAAGTTCCTTGATATATTTTAAGTTTAAAACATGCAAGTTTTTTTGATGGAGGATGTAGGTAGAGGACAAAATACATGTAAATCGGATACCAGCTAATGAATACGTAAAGTCGAAGATACTAGATAATAATGAGCAGAATATCTGACTATTAAGTCTCAAATTCATTCATTCGTTACAGTCTCAGGTCCACTGCTGAACTTAGGATTTCCTCATACATTGCCTGATAGGAGCTATATTCGCCATAGTTCTCTATATTCGCTCACTTGGCTGACAGTTTGGCAATCGCAGCTTGTTGTCAGGAAAACGTTGCTGTTCCTGTTTGATTCCCCTCTGTCACCTCTTACGACACATGAGCTAGTGGATATGAAAGGTCTGACTATTAAGTCACCCATCCCGGTTTCGAATCCTAGCCTAGCTTTATCATTACCATCAAAAGTGAATGGTAATTCACAAGTCCACTGCTGAACGTAGGTCAACAAATACAAGAGTCTGATCAAATGTCTTTCGTTCGTGCAACAAGTATACACCATTTTCGGTTTTTACTAAAATTACAAACAAACTAATGAGCTACCACCACTAACAGTGACCGCTCACTACACTGTCTGTCTGAAAACGTCGGGATTGAAAATATGTTAAACGAAATATGTTTCATTAAACACGACATAAACCGTATACTAGTTTATTAGTTTTATTCAATGAGTAGTGTATAAGAAAAGAATGCAACAACATCTGAAAACTGTTTATTTCGGGATTTTTCTCTTTCACTCAAAATAGTGGACAGAACAACCACACGCTGGCTAGGTTGACAGAAAAGAGAGAAAAAAGTTGCCAGAGTAAACCAATACAAAAAGTTACACTTTAATGTTGCCATACAAAATATTAATATATTAATAAATTATTAGATTATTTTACATTTTTAGTTTGTAATGAACAAGTAGTATTCGTAGTATTCGCGATAAATCTTTATAAAATAATTATTGCTGTTACTCACCTAGTTTCTTGACAATTTCCAGCCTGGCTTTGTTCATCTCGGAAACTGTTACTTCTCTATGCCCTTGATGATGTAGTATTGTAACCCAAAGGTTTCCTGAAAGAAAAATATGCTCTTTATTTTTCACATCAGCTCGTAATTGTCTACTGCTCTACTTAGGCTCCTTCTATCGTAGAAAGGATAGCTACGCCAGGCGGACTTGAGAAATCAGACCTAGATGTCTTGCATTTTAATGTGGTTTCTCTTTGCCGATCTGGATCCCAATAGTATCATTCAAGATGGTGATCGTATCATGTTATCTGATTTAATAATGCAGCTGTATTTTGACGGATACTGACGACAGATATATGACACATAGCCGGGATGGATGCATGTAATGTTCAAGGGGGACTGAGAGATCGGTTCTAACCATTCCCGTAGTAACCTCTAACGTCACCCACGGGTATTGATTGGGTGATAGATTCTTGGTGACGTAACAGGCATAACATGGTATAAACTATAGGTTATAATCGAAATTTCATCATCATTTTTTATTCCAATATTTTCTTCACTTTCTTAATTTTTATATAGAAATATTGAATAAAGCTATTAATACGGATTTTATCGCGCTTAATTAACTTATTTTTAATTGCCGACGTTTCGGGTGCTGTAAAGCACGTTACGGGGGGAACTGAGATGTTTGACGTCCCAATGTCATAGTTAGCCACGGCTACCTTCAGTTTTTTAATACGTATTTTTGGTCCAATCTACACAGAACGAGCTTACATTATCTTAAATTCTAGCAGTGGGATGCTTGGGTTTGGATGAAATTTTGTTAATTATAGGATCCTAATTAGATGTCAGCACCTATCCATCTTCTCTAGTGAAATTAGGATGTTTTGCCACGCCTTACGCGCAAAGTGCCTAGGTATGTTATACTAGCGCCTAAAAATCGAGAATCCGACGTTTTGCCGCATGAACTCGTATCCAACAATCATATTTAACATATAAATGATATAAAATCACACTGTCAGAAAGATAAATGATTGTTGAATTTTTTTTTAAATCGATTAATTGATATTTTTACATAAAAATAGTTGTTTTAGTAGCTCATTATTTAGATTTATCAAGTCAGCTTGGAGGGGTAATAACGATGACATATGAAAATATGAAATGTTTAACTCAATCTATTTTTTAATCTCGTCAGATATCATTTGGGAAGCCATGGAATGTAAATGGAAGTTTAATATTTTTTGTTTAGTTATAACTATTTTTGTCGGCTCAAAAAATCCGGAAATTTTCGGTGTTTCGAGCAGCCTTGTTATAATATAGTATTTTTCTAAATACACTTTGACTAATTCCAGGCTCGGTCGCCGTCGCAAGTGGATTACTGTATCGTTTGTTTACAGCGGTTCGTGATGAAAAATATCGATCACTGTAGAAATACAAAATATTCCAAAAACCAGTGGTGAATTAGCCTTAGAGCAAACTAGGCACGTGCCCAGGGGCACATGGTTAATAAAGTGCGCGCGCGGAAGTTTTTAATAAAAAAAAGAATCGAACTACGAAGGTAAGGTTATAAGTGGAAACATGTGTTTATTTAAAATATTTTAAAAATTGACGTAAAAATGAGCTTTTAAAGCATGTAGGTACATTTGGATTTACCAAAAGTTAGTTTATTTTTTTGTTTGTCTAACAAAAAGATCCATAAAAACCCGCGTGTAAGAATATACAGCTGACGTGAAGCATCGACGATTCGGGAAGTTTGAGCTTGCCTCTTTCTTATAAGTTGATTTCAATGGCTCAATGCTTTTGCTAGAAAATTGCTTGACAGAAAAAAACAAATAAACTAACACGGGCTTGTACGTATTTATAACCATCATCATTATCATTACCATCATCATCTTTCACAAGTGCACTGCTGAACATAAAATTCTCATAAAGAAAACACGTTCCTTAGGAATGGCCCATGGCCTTTCTGAATGTATTACCAGTCACCACTCCATGTAGTGACAAGATAACCTGTACTTCGCTATCGGGTACGACGTTTCTACTCTCGTTGCTTTATCCTCATTGATTCGTCCAAAATAAATATAGTAGACTCACCTATAATACCAGCACCAACTATGAGAATTTTGCTACCAATTGACAGCGGCGAGGCACGGTCAAAACCATGGGAGATACAAGAGTAAGGCTCGCAGAGACCAGCTGGAAGAAGATATTATTTTAAACAGACATCTTAAAATATACCTATATATTATAAAAAGTCTAAGTAAAATAATTTCATCCACATAAATACATAAACTTTAACGTCGGAAAGCACCATGGACTGGGCACAGTATATACGTGGTACAGCCACAAAACAGCTATATTATGGTTGGAACACTAATGGGTTGGCTCCATCGATTTAGAACCACGCTATCACAGAATACTAGCAGCTTAGTGCGCTATTTTGTATTGTGAGTGTAGAGAACCGGAGACTCCTTTTCCTGGAGACGTGGCATTCCATCTTATCTCTTAAGAGTTACAATGGATCTGTATTTCGAGTCTTAATCTAGCATTCCCGTCGCGTAAACTGTGTGCTATATTCATGCAATATAAAATAAGAATATACATTAAACTTTCATAATCCTGATGAATATAATATTTAATTACCTATTCAAAAAATGGGAAAAATAAACTTAGTCACAGTCTATATATAATATATAGTAAAATATAATATCATAAATCATCAGTTTTATACGTGATACAGCCATGCTGCAGTTATATTAGTAGTGTAGTTGTAGCACGAATGGGTCGGCTCGACCGGGGAAGGACCACGCTCTCACAGACTAAAAGCGTAAAATAGTAGCTAAATGCTGCTGTGTTTCGTATGGTGAGTGTAGAGAAACGGAGCCCTTTTTACTGGAAACGAGGCATTCCATCTTAGTCCTCACGGGTGACAACGCATCTGCATTTTGATTTGTAATCGGGGATATATGTAGATGTCTATGGGCCGCAGCAACCACTTAGCATCAGGTGGACTTTGTGCTCGTTTGTGACCATATATTATAAAAAATAGCACGCTAGAAGCTTTATTTGAACAAACCCTGTTCTGTAGTGATTTCATCGGGTAAAGCGTACACTTGGTCTTGTGGCACCAGCACGTATTGTGCCCAGCCTCCATCACGCCAGATGCCGACGTTGCGTTTAATCCCAGTCGAGCAATACTGGTAATTGCCGTCGCGACAAAATTCGCAAATACTGCATGCCCTGCCATCAGAAAAGAATATTTAAAAAAATTATAAAAGTAGGTTTGACAAATTATCGCATAATCCACCTATGCACTCAAAGCAATCGTTTGTAAGCCATATAATTTTTTTATTACAGGATTCATGCCCGTGGCCCTACCGAGTCTGTCGATATACCACAGTTTAAAAAGTTATACAGTTGTCCGAGAATGATTTTTTATAGCATAACGATAAAAACGAGCACACAGTCCACCTGATGGTAAGTGCCTATAGACATCTATCTACATCTATCTTTGATTACGAATCCAAATGCAGATGCGTTGTAATCCGTGAGGACTACGATGGAATGCCTCGTTTCCAGTAAAAATGTTCACCAATTCTCTACACTCACCATACAAAACACAGCAGCATTAAGCTACTATTTGACGCTGGTATTCTGTGAGTGCGTAGTCCTTCCCCGGTCGAGCCGACCCATTCGTGCTACAACTATACTACTAATATAGCTGCAACATGGCTCTACCACGTAAAAATGTTTAACTTGTAATGTTATATTGTAGTTAATATATAATATTTTATTCTAAGTTGAAAATATATACAGAAATATTATTCGTCTTACCGGTTAGGATCAACAACCACTTTCTGGCCTTTGGGGGGGTGTGTTTTTTTTTGTTTTTTTTTTTCCTCTCAGCTTGGGCTAAGGCTTGTGTTGTTGTGATTTATTTTATTATTATTATTATTATATTATTACTTGAAGATCGACGCTTTTCCCACGTCGTGGACAGTTCCACTGAACTCATGACCTAAGAGCAAAGGTCTTTGTTTGGATGCTGGGAACTCGCCCTGTGAAAAATTCAATTGAATTAAAATAGCAAAATTATTATAACGATCACGTGACGGTATCTTAGCACTGCGAAAACCTTTATTATATTTTCTAAAGTTGCTTAATATGTACGAGAGGGACATATTATTATAAATAAATATTATATATTAAATTGCGACATTAAAAAAACACTACATTTTCTTTCTATTTACTAATATACCAAACATTTGGCGTCAGATACAGAATGGTATTTCAAACAGCAAAAATCCTTCACATTCTAGGGGTTTTCAAGCTCATATTTTAGGAGCAGAGAAGAGATCGCCTCATTACCCTCTACAAATATCTTCGGTTTCTTCATGAGTATTTATCCACTGCTGAGAATGAACTACGAGGTAAAAGAGCATTTATAATTGCAATCACCAATTTCAAGATAATTGATAGAATCAGGCGTTACTTTGCGGAAATCCATTATAAAAAAAAAAATTACTTCGCAACCAACAACTTTAAAAAGCGCAACTTTAAAAAGCGACAGTAGCCTAATGGCAGGGCGCGGACCGCGAACTCAAAAGGTCGTGAGTTCGAATCTGCCATTCGACTACTGGCGTGAACCACTCGTAACACAAGCTATTTAAGCTTACCACGAGTGGTTAAGGGGAATATTAGTATTGTGTATAGCATTTTTAATATTCTTTTTTTTAAAACCTTCCGCTAACTAACTAAATACAATGATGTGTCTTACCTGGATTGAAGAGCACCTCCCGCCCTCCCTCAATTGCATGCACTAACTCCGTCGCCACTAGTCCCAGCACCACTACTCCCGGCACCACTAAGTCCAATACCACTATTCGAGGTAAGACACACCATCGACGACAATACGACACGTGTTTCGCCTCTACACGAGGCGTCCTCATGTGATGTAGACTCTACGGCGACTGACCGCTAAGCTTAGCGATCTTAGCGGTACACATCATTGTATTTAGTTAGTTAGCGGAAGGTTGCGAAGTAATTAATTTTTTAGTATCACCAATTTCATTGACGCTGCCAGAAATCGAACTCAGATCGCTTGCATACTATAAACTTGCCACCTGTACTACCCCGACTTTGTCTCACACCCATAACTAATCATATGTAGGTATTACTTATTTATTAATTGACTAGAACACAAATTTTGCTTTTATTAATTAATTAATTTTAGGACAATTTTTGAGAGATACTAATTCGTAAAATTCTTCTTCTTATCAGCAGTCCAATTAGACAGGTACACTCTCTTGCTTATTTCTCCTACTAACTAGCAGAGCATGCAGCACTGTCATGTTCTACTTCAAAGAGTTTTAAGAGCCAGTATATTTACAGGCTGTAAGGATTGATGATTGACGGTCCATCACTGTGCGACTTAGAAGAAGTTTTTTTCCTCGCACAACTTCCTTGTGGAATCAACTAACACCAGAGATTTTAGTAAATCGAAACGACTTAAGGACCTGTAAGAAAAGAGCCTACCCTTCTTGAAAAGGTCGGTAACTCATATGGATTTCTCCTGGTGTTGTAATTGTTAATGGGTGGTGGTAGTCACTATCAGGTGAGCAATATACTCGTTTACCCACTCTTCTGTAAAAAAGAAGGAATTTCATGACATCAGAGGTGACAACCTATCTATAGCCTTATTTGTTTGAAGTCGGCTGCAGGAGTTCATGGACTGCAGAAGCTGCTCACCATCAGATGAACTGTAAGTTTGTCTGTCACTTTAGTTTTATAATAAAAATCTGGAGTGGCATTGAGCCGGCCATGCTCAAAAAACCAAGTAGTAGTCTCGAGTGACATTTTCGTACTGCTCAGAGTAGAGTAGCGTAAGCTCAGAGGTGACAACGCATCTGCTATTGCCTCTTACTTTGCAGTTGATTTCAATGGGTAATGCAATAACCACTTAACATTAGATGAACTGTTCGTTCGTTTCGATCCACCGTTACAGCGTCTAAAAGTCAACTACTGAACATAGGCCTCTCCTATAGATTGCCTTACAGAGGGGATTTTACCACAGTTGCTTTTCTGTGTTGATGCTGTTGCTCATCTTCCTGTTTCAGTTTCCCTTTGTCACCTCTCAGGTCTACCCACTAGACGATTGGGGTAGTGGATATTCTTACACTGCCACTACCCGGTATTCCATTTTTTATAGAAGAGGGGGCAAATGAACATACGGTTCATCTGATGTTAAGTAACTACTGCCGCCCATGAACATCCGCAACACCAGGGGAATTGCAGGTGCGTTTGCAGGCCCTTTAGAAAGGAGTAAGCTCTTTTCTTGAAGGGTCCCAGGTCGTATCGGTCCGGAAAATTCGCCGGTGGTAAACTATTCCACAGAGAGGTCGTACGCGAAAAAAAAACTCCTAGTGAAAAGTACAGTGGTGGACCGCCAAGCATCCAGATGGTGTGGATGGTATCGGAAGGTTTGCCGCGTAGTAAAAAAGTAAAGTAAAGTTATAGCCTACATACGTCCCACTGCTAGGCACAGGCCTCCCCCTCATTTCTGAGTGGGTTTTAGGGCAAGGAAGTGTCCGCCGCGCTGCCCCAATGCGTGTTGGCGAACTTTACATGTCTTCGAAATATTTTTTTCTTATTCCTCAGACATGCAGGTTTCCTCACGATATTTTCCTTCACCGCCGAGCACATGGTAAATCAGCACTTAAAGTTTCAATTAACAATTTCATCGGTGCCGGCGGGGTTCGAACCCAGGCTACTCGCGTATTGTGATAATTACAGCGAGCGTTAACCATCTGAGCTACCACGGCTCTATGGCGCGTAGTGCATTCATGAAATTTGGCGGCAGGGATTAATCCGAACAACTCCCCGTGATAGACGTGATAAAGTACGCAAAGAGATGCAACATCTACGTCGCAGTGCCAGTGAATCGAGCCGATCGGAAAGCACTCGGTCGTCGACGATTCGAGCCGCTCTGCGCTGGATGTGGTCAAGTGGAAGGAGCTGACACTGGCACTTCCATGCCTTTCATTTATCACTTTCAATTATTTTTAAAATATACAAGTGAGCCACTAACCAAGAAAATAGACTAAAAGACTCATATCATTACCTGGATAATGTGAAGATCTGTACCGCAGACGCCAGAGTATTCCACTTTCACGATAACGTCATCATCTTTCAAGATCTTTGGCATGGGATACTCTGGATCATATTTTAGTGTGAGGGTTTTCCCATCGAATACCACCGCCTCCATGGTTGTTTGCCTTACTGAAAAAGACATAAAACAGTTCAATAATGTTCAAAACTTTAGTGACGATATTTTTTTACTGTTATATTTTTTGCTGTTTTACACTTCTGCTCTGTGAGAGTGTGGTAGGACCCCGATCGAGCTGGCCCATGTGTGCTACAACTATAAAATAGCTGCAGAGTGGCTCTGTCACGTACATAATACTTTTTTACCGAGTCGAATGCCTTTTTGTGATCTATCCAGGCGACGGAGAAGTTCCGACGGTTGCGTTTTACCACTTTGCCAATGACATATTTTTATTATTATTAAAAATGCAAGAGTTTTGCATCAAGGACATATAAATAAATATTTAATTACAAAATCTTCATAAATAATTATATAATACTTGCAAAAAATTACAACGAATTGTGTATGAACTTAAATTTTCCTTCTTAGCTTTCCCATATAATGGTATTAGCAAAATACTTGAATAGTTTACATTTAACATGTTATAATTATTCAAGGATCCGGTTGAAATATTTGGCACCTAATGCCATGGTATTTTCAAGACCTATCACCTTGATTTATTCAGAAAAACGTACAAAAGTTAAGGCGTTTTCGATTGAAAATATAATCCTTGACATAGTTTAATTCGAATTAGTACTCACACAGTACAAAATTAACCAAAAAAAATCACTATTTAAAAAAACATGGCACTCACGTGCATAAGGTCAAAAATGTATGAAGTGTGGATTTGGACCAGTTTCTGGCGCAAAACTAACCAATTATTAAAAACATATACATATTACTTTAGACTTTTGACGATATGACTACGAAACGTTATATTATCAGTTCAAGAAGAGATCTTGCAGCGAAAACGAGTAAATCGTGGTACCTGTGGTACATGTTCGTAAAAATGATACTTCGCCGGTTTTAACTATTACTAAAGAGGCTGATTTAAACAAAATAGCTTAATCTATTGTTTATTAATGGCTCTTTACATTACTTCTTTTAATTTTATTAACAATTCTTACCTCTGTATAATTAACTTTTGCTTTTATAGAATTACGAACCTGTTTTTAAAAAGTTACAAAATGCTTGTTACCCCTGCCTTACCTGCTTCGTTGACGCATCGCTATTTGTTAAAATTGCCTCTCTGTTATCAGTTGTTTGCTTCTGTTGACGGTCGCTTAAGTATGCATCATATTTTTCATTCATTAGACGATACAGTTTTATTTTTTCTACCCGTTTGTAAATACTCGTATTATTATACGCTAACTTATTATAGTCTTAGTGAATTTTTAAATATTGGTATATTGTTTTCTAATTTTATTAACGGATTTTAGAAATATGACGGGAGATGTATATTCCTTTATTGTAGCAAAATTATCTTGGTTATTGATAGGCTTAAAAATGGCTATGCTACATTATAATAGTGTACCTGTAGGGTGTGGCAGTGACAATCTAAGAATATATTATCAGAACGCAAGAGGCTTGCGCACTAAAACCGACATATTTTATCGTAATAGTCTTTTATGTGATTATGATATAATATTAATTACGGAGAGATGGCTCCTGGACAGAATTAGTGATACGGAATTATTTGATAATCGATACGTTGTTTGGCGGCGTGATAGGAATTACACAGTTACTGGTCAGAAATACGGTGGTGGTGTTCTGATTGCGACGCGTAAAGATCTAGAAGCTATCCCGCAGCCTTCCTTTCATTCAAGTGCTGAGGACCTATGGTTAACGTTGTCTATTCACCATATTACCCGTAAAAACACAAGAACTTGCATATTTGTATCTTATATTTGTGTAACGAAAATCGGGGTCTCAGTTTTACTGCTCAACTTCAAAATTATTTGCACTCGGTTAGCGAAGTTGTCATGAGTCACTCGGACGATAGCTTTTTATTAGTTGGCGACTTTAATATTAGTGATATTATATGGGTGCCTGACATCGACGCCGCCGACGGTTCATTTTTAGGTACAAATATTCGTTCGGGAAATGAAATTTTATTAATAGAATGAATTAAGCTCGCTGAATTTGAGACAATTTAATGGTATAAAAAATGCCCATGGCAGGATCCTTGACCTTGTTTTTTCTAGCGACGCTGTAACCGTTCGTGATTTAAGTGGGGATTCTCTTATTCCTGTTGATCCTTATCATGGTGCCCTTTTAATATCTTTTGATAACGTTGATTGTGACTCATTAATTATCAATTCTCGCCTTAAGTTCTTATATCATAAAGGTGACTATTATTCATTAAATGGTGAGATTGCCAATATCCAATGGGGTGAAGTTATGTCTCTGTTATCCTTAGATGAATCTGTTCAATACTTTTATAGTACACTCACGTCACTTAGAGACAAATATATCCCCTCAAAATTAATTCTTGCCGACACTTATCCCAAATGGTATACAGCACCACTTAAAAAAGCTATTAAAGAAAAACATAAATTTTTACGTAAATTTAGGATCTATGGCTGTAGGCATGACAATGAAACTTTTAAGCTATTGCGGGAGCGTGTAAGGAAATTAGAAAAGTTAGCACACCAATCTTACATAACCTCTGTGGCAAATTCGATTAGTGCAAATCTGAAACACTTCTGGTCGTATATTAAACAAAAATCAAAATCACATTCAATACCTTGTTGTCTCAAATTTGAAGGTTCTGTAATTAACTCTGGCGAACTTATCTGTAATGCTTTTTCAAACTATTTTCGTTCAAATTTTTTGGTTTCGGGTGATAGTAATACTCAGCTGTCTAAAAATAATTATAATTTTTGATTCTTTAGTGTTGCCTCAGTCGAGTGTAGATATCACCTCAATTGATATAAACGAAAATACACTCAAAAACCTGCTTAAAACGTTGGATCCAACGAAATCTGCTGGTCCCGTTAACATTCCAGCTCACTTTCTTATTAACTGTGCGCATACAATTTGTGTTCCCTTGACTATTTTGTTTAAAAAGTCCCTTAGTACAGGTATTGTTCCTACCATCTGGAAGCGTTTATTTATCACGCCTGTACATAAAAAAGGTTCCAATACCGAAGTTACTAATTATCGACCGATTTCCAAGTTATGTATTGTATCTAAAGTGTTCGAACGAATTATATATAATCAATTATACGCGGCCCTAAAGCATTCATTCAATCCGACTCAACATGGTTTTTTAAGAGGACGCTCTACTGTTTCAAATCTTGCGCTCTTTAATGAATATTTGACTGAGGCAATGGACAATCGCCACCAGGTAGATGTCGTTTACACCGATTAGAGTAAAGTCTTTGACAGAATACATCATATGATTAAAACTACTTTTACGGATTTTATCGCGTTTATTTTTTCTTACTTTTTATTTTTATTTTTAATTCCCGACGTTTCGGGCGCAGTCTGCAGTTTGTGATCATATCCTAGACGGCCCCAACCATTACATCAGATTTGATAGACCACAAATCCTCGCGAAAGAACACCGATTCCTACTAAGGATGATACGTGAGGCTATTGAAATTAAAAAACATCCTAATTTCAATAGAGAAGGAGGCTGGGTACTACCAGCTGCTTGGGATCCTATAATCAATAAAATTAAAACTAAACCCAAGCATACCACTGCAAGACCTCAGGACATAGTCAGTTCATTTTGCATAGATCGGACCATAAACAATAATTAAAAAAAAAAAGCTGAAGGTACTCCGGGTTTAACAATGACATCGGGACGTCAGTCATCTCAGTCCCCCGTGACCATGGGTGCTGGAAAGCGCCCGAAACGTCGGGAATTAAAAATAAAAATAAAAAGTAAGAAAAAATAAACGCGATAAAATCCGTAAAAGTAGTTTTAATCATGTGCAATGTTCGCGTAAATATAAGAAATCAGAATACATCATAATTTGCTATTGCCAAAACTGACCCAGATCGGTATAAACGGCGATCTGCTTCGGTGGTTTACGTCTTATATAAATAATCGATCACAAGCTGTTGTCGTTAGCAACAACATATCAGGATGGGTAACTGTTCCAAGTGGGGTGCCACAGGGGTGAGCTGCTGGGTCCGTTATTATTTGTTATTTTTATTAATGACATTACCTATTACCTGAAGAAAGCTCACTTATTATGTTTTGACGATGATATGAAGCTATTACTGAAAATAACATCAATCGAGGATGCTGAGGCTCTACAAGAAGATTTATCAAATCTAGAGCGTTATTGCCACCTAAACTTCTTAGATTTGAACCCTTCGAAATGTAGCTTTATGTCCTATAGTCGCAAATATAAACCGATTGTCTTTAACTATAAATTGAAAGGTGAAAATCTTAAAAGGGATTCCATTGTTAGAGATCTCGGTGTTCTTCATGATTCCAAATTGATATTTGACGTTCACTTAGAAAGCATTATAACCAAATCTACGAAAGCTCTTGGATTTTTGATGCGTAGCTCTAGGGACTTTACTAAAGCTAAAACTCTAAAGATCCTATATTGTTCTCTTGTAAGAAGTAATTTGGAGTACGCATCTCAAATCTGGAACCCCAGGTATGCAACATATATTACCCGACTTGATAATATCCAAAGTAAGTTTATGCGTTACCTCTGTTATAGAACCAATGACTATAGCTATACCTCAGATAATTATATTAGTTATTATAGAAAACATCACCTTCTTCCTCTTGCTATGCGTCGTGAGATTACTGACCTCACTTTTCTGTTAAAATAGCTTGTAGTGCTATTGACTGTCCTGAGCTTTTATCTCAACTACATGTTAGCTGTCCTGCCAAACCTCTTAGATATAAAAAAATGTTAAGTCTCCCGATTTCATCTACAAATTATAGGCAAAATACATTTATATGGCGAGCGAACAATAATTTCAATAAGCTAGCCAATGAGTTTAACTTCGATTTGTTTAACACTAGTGCTGCGTCAGCTATGGCGCATACTTAACAATGCATTTTTGGTAGCTCTAAGTGAGATATTGATGCGTTGCTACACAACTATGATTTACTTTTGTATTTGTGTTTATTTTTCTCTTAAAATAGCTTGTAGTGTTATTGACTGTCCTAAGTATGAGTTGATTGTCTTTTATATGTATAATACAAGTTTAGCTCTCATTTGGTATAAATATGTTGTATTGGATACTTTCGAGTGTTAAATCGTATTTATCACTGTTGTAAATTCACCTTTGGATCTATTAGTGACGATCTTTAATTGGCTTACTGTTGTTATTAATACTATCTATCCTAATTATGATAGCTGTTGGTCTTCCAAATAAAATAAAATAAATAAAATAAAATACCTTGTAAATCGCTCGTAAACGCAGTTTTTCTAAATACCTCGGAATATGATACCAATTTTAGAACCCCTCGGAATAAGGTATAAGGTCCTTTGGAATAAGGTGCCTTTACCTTATATCGTGTAATGATGATATTGAGAAAAATACCATTTTGTTTTCAGTTTAATCCTAGCAGAAAACTCCACAAGACTAAAATACGCTAAATCATCATAAGAGGTGTCAGAGGAAAAATGAAACAGGAAACGGGCAGCAGCAAAACTTCTTCAACAGCTCAAAATAATAAATAATTGCGGTTGCCAACCTGCCAGCTATTTGTGGCAACTATTGCAAATCTAAAACAGATATGAGGCAATCTATGTGGCAGATCTCTGTTCAGCACTGGAATTTGAAAGGTAACCATATCCAAATTAGCGTGCACATTATGTGAATATATCAAATACTAAAACATATACTAAGACAAATAATTTGTTTACGGTTTTATTAATATGTACTAATTTTGATGTTATCATCATCATCATCACTACAGCCCTTCACAAGTCCACTGCTGTTCATAGGCCTCCCCCAAGTAATGCCACAAAGCACAATCCTGAGCCACTTGCATCCATCGACTTCCTGCATGTCTTACCAGGTCTGAGTATGAGGCTGCCACTCGAGAACCTTTTTTCCCCCAACGGTTATTTTAATCTTAATAATACTTCAATTGTAGATAATGAGAAAAAAAGTAATATATAATTAAAATAGTTTTAAATTTTAAAAATTGAGTGCTTGTAATTTGATATTACAATAAAATACAAAATAGAATTTACGATTGCACTTGCTTTGATTTTAAATGACCATAATTTTAAATTATTTGACAACATTAATTTTATTAAATAACTTTACAACTAAACCTAACCATTATTTCATTCTTTGCGCGATGACACTTAGAAAACAACCTCAAAATAGTTTTGAATCTTAGAGTAAGTAACAAGCAAAATATATACGAATACATAACACGGATGTTATTACTCTACGTATCACGAACACAACACAGAACAACAGTTTAAACGACTCTCTTTAAACTGTGACAGAATCTATTAATCCCTCTCCCTCTCTCTCACTCTCTCTCTCTCTCTCTCTCTCTTTACTGAAAGACACACAAAACCACTTTAAAACCATCTACTAAAATATTAAAATATCAAAAACTTGAAAATACAAAACTTGTTAGTATTTTCTTTAAATTCTGTAAGATTGCATAATTTAAAGAAAATACTAAACAAGTTTCAAATCTTAAAATAGCTGAAAACACTGATAAATTTAAGAAACAAAAAAATATAATCAAGTTGAAAAACCAAAGGAAAATAGTAACTTGAAAGGATATTTCAATTTAAGCCATAAACATAAAAAATTAAGAATTAAATAGATGTGAAATTAATAAAATGCTGTGGATTAAACGATTATTTTCACCAAGTCATGTCACTTAATTTAATATAATAATTAATAGCTTAATACGTTAGAATAAAATCTTTTTAACACTTACCCTTTATAATTAAGAATAAATTAGCTTTACTACTTTTCAATAAATATTTTAAAACTACCTTAACTCCGCGTTTAGATCAATTCAAATTAGAGGACACGTCGCTCGGCGCTCTGTTAACGTTTGCCATGCATACTAGAACTGAGAATATAAATGGAGAACGAACTGAGTATATTGCACGATTATAGGGTTATCAATAAGTCTTACTTTTTACTCTAAGCGTAAAACAATGCTAAAAGACGATACTAAAATGGGCCTAAATCAACAAGTTACAGCGCAGGCATTATATCTACTGGTGCTGGATATATTCAACTTAATACCATTCTCAGCTATTCTCCATAGACCGCCGACCACTTGCCAATGAGCAAATTTGCCAATGGTGGAAATAAATAATTTTACGTGGTAGAGCCATGAATGCGGTCGGTTCGATCGGTGAAGGACCATGCTCTCACAAAATACCAGCGTAAAATAGCAGCTTAATGCTGCTGAGTTTCGTACGGTGAGTGTAGAGAACCGGAGACTCTTTTTACTGGAAACCAGACATTTCGTCTTAGTCCTTAGGGTGGTAACGCATCTCATCGTCGGAAATAAATCGTCTAAAGGAATACCAATGATAGCCTTATTTGTATACGCATGTTGAGTAAAAATTCATACGGCAGAAGCAACGATGCTTCATGTGATGCATGAAAATGGGTTGTCAGCACAGTAAAGAAGTTTCTATACTGTGAGATGAAAAATTATTATTGTGTCACATGTTTCTGATCAGCAAAAAGGGAATTGAGCTACCACATCATACGTGTTTCAAGAAAATCAGTGGCTTCTACAGGTAAAAAGTCTTTGTCAGACTACGAACTCTTTTATTCACAATTGACTGCTGATGTGGATACCAGTCCCTATGCTTGTATCAGACATACCCGACATGATGATAATAATACAGTTTTATTATATGTTATTAAGTCTCCAGAGCAGAATATTTTTATTAAAATAAGCACTATGTTATAGAGTGCAAAATCGCTATCGCTAGAAACTGGAAGAAAAACGTTGACGGATTCATGGTTTGCAAGCGCCGTGAAATTACCAACCGTGATTCCCTTGTTATTTAAATATTGTATGGCGATAAATTTAAGCTATGTGCCATCTATAAAACATAGCAAGAATAATAAGCATAAATCATTCAGAGAAATAGAAAGGGTTTTAAATGTTAATATACAAGACTGTGATTACAAGATTTTCATTTCCGGGTGCTACTTCAGACGACAACAGACGTGGTGTGTCGTGATGTTTGAGTGCCTTAAAAAGTTGAGCAAGATTTTGACTTCCTTTGTTGGTCAGAGCAAGTATCAAGTTTAGTTACATATAGTATATAAAATAGAGCAAAAAACTATTTCAATGTGTGCCTGCGTAAGTCGGGTTGGAATTGGAATACTTAAATTCGAGCACGTGTATATTATACAAGAAATAATCAATTGAAAAATATAAACATTGTCACCAATACCTACTTAATATCCAAATATCTTACCGATAAATATATTATTTACTGACGTTTCCATTGATAGTACGTACAGTATCAATAAAAACGTCAATAAATATCTTTAAATCGTTAAATATTTTATCATTTATGAGGGAAATCTACACTCAGCCACCGACCACTGCTAATCCCAGAAACTATGACATTGGCATTGTAAATGATTAAGAACCTTACATAATGGTTGCTAGGGTAACCAAAATAAAATAGAAACGTACCGTTACCGTTACAGTATATTAAAGTCCACTGCTGAACATAGGCTGACCCCTTAGATTGCCTCATAGAGGGGATATTTGCCGTAGTTTCCACGCTTGGCAAGCGGGTTGGCAACTGCACTAATTTTTATTTTTAGTCATTATTAAAAAAATCTTGCTAAGCTTATTTTTAACTGACTTCAAAAATAGGAGGAGGTTCTCAATTAGGTGGCTCGATTTTGATGATTTTTTTTTTAATTTAAATGCTGTCGCTTCTCAAGTAATTCTATATAAATTTTATCAAGATCTGACCAGAAGTTTTTAAATTATCTGATGTTTTCATTTCATTTATATTGAAGATTAGGATGGTTATAGAAAAATTTTCATTTTACAACTGGTTATTTGTGTTGATTAAAACTACCTTTACGGATTTTATTGAGTTTTATTTATATGATTTTTAATTCCCGACGTTTCTACTTTTTGTAGCACCCATGGTCACAGGGGACTGAGGTGACTGTCGTCCCTATGTCAGTGTTAAGCCGGAGTACCTTCAGCTTTTTAATTATTATTTATGGTCCGATCTG
This sequence comes from Parnassius apollo, assembly GCA_907164705.1. Lineage (NCBI taxonomy): Eukaryota > Metazoa > Arthropoda > Insecta > Lepidoptera > Papilionidae > Parnassius > Parnassius apollo. The sequence continues at coordinate 6,504,822 of CAJQZP010000220.1, read as the reverse complement.
TCGGGATCCCGTAATGTCGGGAATTAAAAACCATATAAATAAAACGCGATGAAATCCGTAAAAGTAATTTAATCAATGTGTAGTGTTCGTGTAAATATAAGAAATCATTTTGTTATTTATGTTTACTTTATATTGTGTTTTTGTTGTAACTAAGTGATTGTATTGATGCCAATAAAACGCATGTCTAAGTCTTTATCTATGTTTACAGGTGCGAAACGTCTGTTATTGCAACCGTCAATCCTTCTGCCAAACTTGATAATAGCAAATCTTGCACAAAACGGAACACACCCAGTAGTAGACTTTTACTTCTAAATGTAAACTAAGTGATTGTATTGATGCCAATAAAACGCATGTCTATGTCTATATCTATTTTTAAAGGTGCGAAACGTCTGGTACTGCGAACGTTAATCTTTTTGACAAACTTGACGATAGCAAATCTTGCATAAAACGGAACACATTCAGCAGTAGACTTTTACTTCTAAATGTAAACTAAGTGATTGTATTGATGCCAATAAAACGCATGTCTATGTTTATATCTATGTTTAAAGCGCGAAACGTCTGGTACTGCGACCGTCGATCCTTCTGCCAAACTTGACGGTAGCAAACCTTGCATAAAACGGAACTCATTTACCAGTAGACTTTTACGGTATGATAAAAGAAAATTTTAAAGGGATGACATGAATGAAACTTTCTCGAGTATTTTCAGCAATCCATGGAACACGCACACTTTACTTGTATCTCACAAGCACTACAACTTTTGTCACACAAAACTTTTCACATGGTAGAGCCACGATGCGGATATATTATAGTTGTAGCATGAAGCACGTGGATGTATATGGGCCTTAGCACCCAGTTACCATCAGGTGGCCTATTATATTCGTTTGCCACCCAATGCTCTAAAAAAAAAAAAACAAAAAACACTAAGATCAAAGACAGAACGCCGCATAGACTATAGGCGATAGTCGTACATCAAACCGTAACACGCCAATGAGTGTATTGTTGTTTATTGACAGAAATAGCTAATGATAGGTAAGATTTAAAAAGAACGTTACCCCCTTTAAAGGATTTTCTTCTGTATCGTGAAGATGGTTTACATACATAAATTACACAAGGAACACATCCAGTCCAGGAATAATTATTTGTAGGCCATTCAAACTTGCTTCGTGCGTGATACGAATCCGTGGGCCTGCAGCGTAGTGACTAAACGCTTAGCGTTAGCACAATGTGGCCCATCAGAGAATACAATAGTTCAGTTCAAAAATACAAAAAAAAAAACAAACAGACAACACAAAACTTTCAAAAGTCCAGATCCGATTTTAAAAAATCCGTGGGGCCAGTGCCGTAATATGACAGTGGCAAGAGCTGCCAATCGGGCCAATATAGCAAAAAAAATGCCATTTCCAACTTTCGCCCCATATTTTCTAAGTATTATAAAAATATGAAACTGAAAAAAATGTCTTGTACGTTTTTTGTATATAATTTAAAATATATATTTATTCTTGTGCACTTGCCAAGAGTAGGGACCCTTGGCAAGTGTATATGTATAGATTAAATTATTTTTCAGAATTTACAACGGTGCTGTTGTCGTAATATAATTCAAAAGTATTCAGTAGCAGTCAATTTTAAAATTTTTACTAGCTCCATTTGAAAAAATTGGGCGAGGAGTTGACTCCTAAGATCTGCCGTCAGCAAAGAGCGGACGCGGATCTTAGTTTAATAATCTTAAAAGATTTTTGGATAAAACTATTTATGCGGATTTTATCTTGTTTAATTAACTTATTTTATTATTATAAGTTAAATTAACTTATTTTACTATTATATATTTTTTGATTTATTTAGGACAACCAACAAGAAGTACACGAACACAATGTAAATACTACAAATTACAGGAAGGTTTATATCTAAGTGTCATCTTAATTAAAGGTTGCCACGGCATGCAATGTGGACAGCGAATATGTTTTTTAAAACTTACAACTATAAACTTAAAACTAGGTCTAAATGTTAGTTAAAAGTAAAGGACTGCATAATTTTTCGTTTGAATTTTTGAGGCTTATCAGCAAAAATATCAACGTCACATGTCTTGCAGAGCTGGTTATATTGCCTCTGTAACCTGTGTATGGTGGCGTGGTGACCCAAGTTAGTTTTACTGCCTTCAACTGAAAAGAGGACGCATCGGTTGTCACGCACTAGCTTAAAAGGTACCTTGAAATTTATTGCACTTAGTAGGTATGGACAGTCTACGGTTCTATTGACGATTTTGTGTAGCAACATGAAATCTAGTAAAAGCCTCCGCTGTTGCAGGGTACTTAATTTAAAATACGTCAGTCGGTCTTCGTATGAGGGTAGATCCTTTATTTTGTAAGTTTGGTACGAAAGATACCACAAAAAACGCTTCTGTATACGCTCTATGCGTTTCACGTAAATGTCATAAAATGGAGACCAGACCTGACTACAGTATTTGAGGCTGGAACGGACTAAAGACTTGTACAAGGATATTTTTGTAGAGGTCCTCTTAAATTATTTAGAATTACGCAACACGAACCCCAACATTTGAAGACCCCTTGTAACAATTTCATCAATGTGCTTATGTAACCGCAACTTTTTGTCCAGAATCACACCCAGATCTCGAACAGAGTCCACTTCTACCAAAGGATGACCATCAATATTATACATAGGTGTTGGAAAATTTACACACCTCGAGAATCTTCTAATTTTACAATTATCGAGGTTCAAAAATAGTCTGTTTTTAATGCACCACAAAGACATCCGGTCCAAATCCTCTTGCAATAGGAGTGAGTCACTGTGGTCTTTGATTTTCAAGGACAATTGCATATCATCTGCGTACATAAAGCAGGTCGCGTGTTTAAAAACAGACGCTAAGTCATTTATAAAAATATTTAAAAGGATCGGACCGAGATGGGAACCCTGAGGAATACCAGACGTAGGTAGAAATGGTTCTGAGGAGTAACCATTTACCACAACTCTCTATTTTCTCTGCCTGAGGTATGAAGAGAACGTTTCGAGAAGATTGCCAGTGATGCCCAAAATTGAGAGTTTGTGAAGTAAGATGTTATGATCTACAATGTCTAACGCCTTACTGAAGTCTGTGTAGATGGTGTCCACAGACAAGCGGGAATCGAGAGACTTGGAGACATAGTCCACAAACGAAACGAGATTTGTAGCTGTAGAGCGAGATGTTAAAAAGCCCGATTATTGGGGTGAGATTATTTGTTTTATGTGCCAAGCCAAAACAGGACAAACTAATGATTCAAAAACTTTAGCGAAGACAGACAAAATGGATATTGGTCTGTAATTTCTGACGGATCCTGGGTCTCCTGATTTATAAATTGGGACAATACGTGCCTGTTTCCAGACCGAAGGGAAAGTACCCGTTTTTAAAGACATATTGAAAATGGTTGTTAAAGGCAAGGATAACGCTTCGCGGCAGTTGATTACAAACAAAGGGGGTATGTCGTCAGGTCCAGCTCCCTTGGTCCGATCTAGACCAGTAAGAGTTTTGAGTACTTGATCTTGTGAGAAGTGCAGATTAGCAAGATAATTTGAGGTACAAATTTGGTCAACAGTGGTCACAGACAGTACTGAGCTAGTGTTATGCACCGATGCGAAAAATGAGGCAAAGAGATTGCATATGCCGTCACCATTATCTGTTTTGTCATCTCCGAAGGTCATGGATGTAGGGTAAGCATTGCTATTACGTTTTTTATTTTTTATGAACGTCCAGAATAACTTTGGATTTTTGGAAAGTGCTCCCTCCAGATCCGAGAATGTTTTTTTGTAAAAGTGAGGGAAGATATACACAACACAATAATATGTTTTCAGAGCAATTACCTCTTCCGCCTATCTCTAATTCCACCCATACATCCTCACAGTCGCTTTCCAGATGTGACATCCTACGAGAGCAGATATGTTTGGATACTGCAATGAGCACCCCGCCACCAGGACCAGGTTTATTACTATGGAAGCCACTAGTCTCCCGGTCGCGCCTGTACACTAGATATCGCTCACTAAAAAGTTCGCCATCTTATATAGTATTGTTAAGCCATGTTTCGCATAAGAAAATGACGTCGTAATTAGAACTTAATACACTATTATAAAACTCTGTGGTTTTTGTGCGGAGGCCGCGAACGTTTTGATAGTAAATGTGTAACGTATTGAATTTTAAGCCTTATTAACTGTACGCTTAGCTTGAGAAAATTTAGATTAGCTTATGATAACCGTTGCAATGATGATAAGGCGTTAGACATGAGTACAAGTATGTATTCCGATATATCCGTCTTTCGCATGTAAATGCGGCCGCCTCGAACCCATACATGCTTATACTGCAGCTCCCTAGCTCGAGCGCGCGCCGACGCATGGAGATACTTATTTTCAGGCGACAGATTTTCTGTTACGTATATGGCAGTCTTTTTTTCTGTTCCGAAGCCGAGATGCCCGGTGTACAGTCTATCTTGCGTATGATGTTTATTGTACTTTATAGTTGCGGCCAAAAGCGTATCTCGCGAGCGAGGACTGTTTAACTTAATTAAAATTGAGCGGGGACGTGGGCTCTCAGGATTCTTTTTCGCAATACGTGAACAATAAAATATATCCGGTTCATTTACAGGACAAGATACGGTTTTACCAAGTTGCTTAACAATGGACAATAGGTTTTCAGACTTCCTTTCTGGAACGCATTGGATTTCCAAGTTTGAGGCGCGGCAGATTTGTTTGAGTTGGTTAAAGCGACTGGTGATAGAGTTTCATTCATTCCGGAGGCATTCCTTCTCCTTTAAGATCGTCTCAATGTTGCTTTTACATGTAGTAATTTCAGTGTTTAGTTTGTCAAAAGAATCGCTAATAAAATTTATGGAATCCTTTATAGAACCAACTTCGTTCCTAAAAGCTTTCAATTCCCTGTTTAAGTCCTTCTTTACCTCCCTAATACATTCCTTAATGAAACCTCGAAGTTCCTCCTGTATAATGGTACGCAGCTCCACGCGCGATACACATGAGCCAGAGCAGCCGCTTTGCGCGGCTACGGAAGCGACTATGGCCGCTTGTTTGGACATTTCCCTGCTTTTCACGGCGTGATGTCACATTGTCGTCGGCGTGAGCACTACTAGTAGGTGTTGACGGACGGACCGGCGTATTTGAATTATCATTGCGCGGTTTTTTGCTACGACATTCAGGGCATATCCAACTCATCTTGGTGTCAGAAGAGAGTCTCTCAAATTCGGTGGGCGAAACACCAATGCATTGGCCATGATAAAAACGTAAACAGGTGCAGCATTCTAAGAAATCGTAGTCGTCAATCGTTGAATGACAAGCGGCGCATTGATGCATGGTGAGTGTTGTTTATTATAAACAACTGGGTTTGACGTGAGACAGTCCGCACAGGTAGCACAAGCGGGTGCGAAAGTGGGACAGCAATTATGTCGACTATCTCTTATCGCGGCGGGGGTGCGGCAGGTCGTCTCGCAAAGTAACAGAAGCGCGACGGAGCTGTTTTATTATAATTTTTTGTTAAAAACGCACTATGCACTCACGGGAAAATAGCAAGAATTACTACGTCGTTCACCTGTTTTAGTACATAAAATCGCGACCACGGATCGGGTATTTCATTAGATAGACCGATAACACGTCCACTACGAAAGCTTGTTTGGACGACAATGAATGAACAAAAAATTATATGTTAATTAAACGCGATAAAATCCGTATTAAATAGTTTTATTCTATATGTAGTGTTGGCGTAAATTTAAGAAATTATTGATAGCTTTTATATTAATTTTTAAGATCAAATCGGTATTATCTCAAGAACATTTTCAAATTTTAGAATATTAAACACCCAAATGGCAGTATATGGTTTTAAAAGTAAGGGGTTCCATTTTATTCACCCAAGTCCTCAGAGACCAACTGTATTTTGATTTTTGAATGTGGATAGATATAAATGTTTTGTTTTGTTAGATATAAATATTTTCGGCCACAGTCTCAACTTTATTATCATCCTTACTTTTCTAAAAAAGGCTGACCAAAAAACTTTAATAATTCTCTTTAGGGATGAATATACACATTTTGCGAAAACCCCACATTCGATGAAGTGTACGTAACGTAACGTTTTCTTTTTTTAAATAATTGTGTGTTATCGTGTGTTAATGTATAGATTTCATTGTACCGTTATAAATCAGTATTACAGAATGTCATCATTTCCTGCTATAAAAATTAAAAATCAAGCATTATGCTACCTGACTGCTCAGATTTGTTACCTGAGATATTTTTTACGCATTCAAGAACCGGAAAGAACTAAACATCTACTTCATTGTACAGGCAATTGATCCAATCGTAGATTCTACTTGCAGAGGCTGGCTGCTATTTGCTATACTGGCGTTGAAAGTATTTTTAATATTTCAAATAAAAAATATTTATATTTGAAAGTTGCGAACTAGGCTCCAATAATATGCACACACAAACATAAGCAATTATGACTGTAACCGAGAGAGGTAGACAAAGATCAAGGGCGGATTAATAGGGTATTACACCCTTTTTCAAAAAGTGTTTTAAATGATTCCCAGAGTGATAAGAAATCACTATAATAATACTATAAAACTTTTATATAATTTTCTTAAAACCGAATGGTGCCATAAAAATTACTTTTAATCTTTCGTTTTAAATTTTCGCGTGAAAACCCTAGCCGCCATGCTTTTCAACTCGTGACGTCATTGTCCTCGAAGACACTTTTTAATATTTAATAATGAGTTGTCATCTAAATTATTATTGTGTAGTGTCTGAGTGCAAAAATACGAGCATAAGAACGCCGGGAAAGTTATAGATTAAAGTGCCCACTAATTTTAAATAGAAAACTGTTAAGATCCTGAATACATTTTCTAGAAAAAGTAGACTATTCTTCCATGAAGATCATTTTGATGTTAGTATGACTTATATTTAACTATCGTTTATATAAAACAAAACATCATGAGGTAAAGGGTATCGCAGGTCAAATTTTGTAATAAATTACGTTAACTGAGATATTTTTACGAGCTTGAGGTTCGTGACAATAAAAACTGCCGATTGAATTACCGAAATTAACACTTTAATTCACTTTACACTAATTAAAATTTAAAACACTAATAATTAATCACACTAATTCACTTTATTCCGCTCCGAAGCTTCGCTTGTCTCGCCAAATTCAATACTTCGCCGATCGCATCTTGCAGCGCCTTTAAATACACATTATCACCGAAACATCCAGAATATTCAAGTAAATACGCGCGCCAATCGACAAGGCGTCGAGAGTTCGAGTGTCGGGCTTCTAGAAGCTTAGTTCTTCGTTTCGATACTAATAGGCGCTGTCGGTTGAAAGATTAGTGATGTCATTTTCTGGAAAGCTCCCCTCGCTCTCGTCCTCGACACTAGATGGCGCTAGTGCCGGCACGACGTCAATTTAGGCGCGCAACACTGCTCCCTCCTAAGACATGCTCGTCCCGAGCATTATCGGCCCCATAAAAACGCGCCAAGCGATCCACATGGACGATCTTAGGACACGACGGGAAAAAAAGTTCGGGAATCCTTCGAGACAGTTCGGGGAAAAAGTTCGGAAATCATACCAGCAGTCAATAAGAAGAAGAAAGAAAAATTGTAGGGAAGTGATAGGGAAAAGTGATTACTCTCTCACGGAATGGTTTGAAGATAATTGCTGTTTTATTCCCGAGAAATTCATCCCTCAAGTTATACAGTCCACATCGAAGAATTAAGGCGTTGGGACCGGGACGACTTCGGAAGACCCGTAATCCCCGTCTGAACCTACTTGCTGAAAAGGAAGAGGTTACCGCCATTGTGTGTTACTCCATTGCGGAGATCACATACGTTGTTCCCGAACCCAACGTAGGCGTTATAGGAGGCCGGATCGAGAGAAGCCTCGATCCTCCCTTCTGTTTCTTAGTTGAACGTTTGAATAAGCTGCGTTTCCTTTTCAATTGGTCCTTCGCGGCCGGATTGAGAGGACGCCCGAACCTGGGTTCCTTTTCAATTGGTCCTTCATATATCATGCATTAATTATATCATGTATGCATATTTATTTTATATTTATTTACATTATGATATGTCTAGACATTTTAACATTTTTTTTAGCCCATACCAACTTTAAGGTAACTATTTCTCCCATAGTTGAATTCAAATCCACCCATTGTATTTAACCGCAAGGGTGTTTTACAAAGAAGATTAAATAAATAAATAAAAGTTTTAATTGTTTAAAAACAAACTAACAAACGCAAATTACAAATTTTCGCAATTATAATAAATAATCCTTGCTATCAGTTTCCCGCCGTAAAAAAAATTATTTAAAACAATTAGATGAATTAAGTCTTGATAATTCTGGCTTAATCACAACTTAAAGCTTTTCTGTAGAATATGGGTGACTAACGAGCACACAGTCCACCTGATGATCCCATCGTATCCTATGCCCACCTGATGATCCCATCGTATCCTATGCTCCGTAACGGAGTAACACACAAGGGCGATAACCTCTTCCTTTTCAGCGAGTAGGTTCAGACGGGGATTACGGGTCTTCCGAAGTCGTCCCGGTCCCAACGCCTTAATTCTTCGATGTGGACTGTATAATTTTGAGGGATGAATTTCTTGGGAATAAAACAGCAATTATCTTCAAACCGTTCCGTGAGAGAGTAATCACTTTTCCCTATCACTTCCCTACACTTTTTCTTTCTTTTTCTTATTGACTGCTGGTATGATTTCCGAACTTTTCCCCGAACTATCTCGAAGGATTCCCGAACTTCCCGAACTATCACGAAGGATATCTCGAAGAATGAAGGACGATCTTAGCTGTAGCGTTAGTAAGCAGGCACTTAAACTGCGATTGCCAACTCATCTGTTAAATAATGTTTTGCGATAGATTTCTGATCTGTTAACGGTAATATAATACAAATGCGTAGGTACTACGCACATAATCGTTCAAAAAACTGGTCCGACTACGTTACCTTGAGGAAAACCTAATATTATTATTTTCATTTTTTATTATATGTACATATTTATTATTCATAATTTATTTACATTATAATATGTCTAGACATTTTAACATTTTTTTAGCCCATACCAACTTTAAGGTAACTATTTCTCCCATAGTTGAATTCAAATCTACCCATTGTATTTAACCGCAAGGTTGTTTTACAAAGATGATTAAATAAATAAATAAAAGTTTTAATTGTTTAAAAACAAACTAACAAACGCAAGATATTACAAATTTTCACAATTATAATAAATAATCCTTGCTATCAGTTTCCCACCGTAAAAAAAATTATTTAAAACAATTAGATGAATTAAGTCTTGATAATTCTGGCTTAATCACAACTTAACGCTTTTCTGTAGAATATGGGTGACTAACGAGCACACAGTCCACCTGATGATCCCATCGTATCCTATGCTATTCTATCCTATCCTATTTTTTGCTATCCTATCCTACTTTACTCCAACCTATCCTATTCTATCCTATCCTGTCTTATCCTATCCTATTCTATTATTTTCTATTCTACACAAAGAAGTTACTGATAAAGTAATAATTAAACGTTTTTTATCGGAACCAGGCATTACCAGTTGCTCGTGATTTGACAGGCAGTACAAGAAGTTAGTCATAGCTCCTCTAGGATGAACGAATAGTTAGTATGTATATTTAAGAGTTCTATTAAAAAAAAAAGAAATGCATGATTTAGTCACAAAATTGCAAACCCATAGACACATCCACACATGCTACAAAAGGGATGCAATATGTAGATTTGCGTTTCCGAGACCAGTTTCAAGTGAAACACGAATTTTTGATGACGAACAAACCGCTAAACATAGAGGAAAGTTTTATATTTAAAAAGAAAGGATTCTGAGACCATGATTAATGCACACAATCCAGAAATATTGAAAATGTATCTAAATATATATCCAAGTCAGAGCCTACAGAAATCATAAGATCAATAAAAAAGCCATTCGACGTGTACGAGAGCAAGGTGGCGATATTGGAAAACAGATATTTGCAATACAAAATGCCTTTTTAACACATCGAGAAGTTTCGGCATTTTAATGCTCCTTCCGTTTATGCCATCACAATTTAAGGAACAGCTCACGAAAATGCGTTTTTGTCATTTCTTGTTTTTCAGAGAAGCGATACAGAATGCTCAGGATTGGCAACGATGTTTCGGAACCGTATAAAAATATTTTTGATAGATATGTTTGTAGGCCTCGCCATCTAGAACACCTTAGTTTAGGAGAGTTTGTCATTTGGTCTGACTTGGTGGCTTCGCAGTGGAATGACATCAATGGTGATGAACAAAATATTGATGCATATGAAATGGAACAAGATAATACAGATAATCGACAACCGTACATAAATTACTGGATAATACAGGCCGAATGAGAAAACTAAACCATCCATCCATTTTGCGCACACGTTATTTTACGCTAGCATTGAACCCGAGAGCCTATTATTATTCTCTCTTGGTAACCCATGTTCCATTCAGAGTTGAAAATGAATTATTGGATGGCTTTGTTGACGCATAAGATGCTCTTTATGCCAAGCAAAGCCAATTACAACCTCTAGAAGAAGGCACTTATTTGGAAATATTTGCTTCTTGGGAGACTGAAATTCAACAGGCAATAAGTCGTATAGTAGTAGAAAATCTGACTGCAGAATCCATTTACCAGAGTTATTACTAAAACTTAACGATTGATCCCATAGACGTGTACTTGGTGAAGACGAGCACATCGTTGATTTCGAAGAGGAGCCTTGTGACCCTGTGATGACAGATCAGCAATACAAAGCCGCTGTAACATCATTAAACATGCAGTAGCGACAACTTTTTAATAAAGTTGCGAATAAATTGCTTCACGATGACATACCTGAGCCTTCGCATGTATTCGTAACAGGTGGTGCCGGAAGTGGCAAAACGTTAAAGTTACTTGTCGAACAAATAAGTCGATAGCGCACGACAATTACGAAAACGGTGTTATTGCAACTGCGCCCACTAGTGTAGAAGCTAGACTTATTGGGGATAGCACTTTACATGCGACTTTCGCTTTACGGATAGAAAAGGGTAGAACGGAAGTTTTGCGATCGATGGCTGGAGAGAGACTTCAAAGAGAACATCAAAAGTGGTGGCATGTAAAATGGGTGGTTATTGACGAGATGTCAATGGTGCCATATTTAACTCTTCGAAATGTTCACTTGCGACTGCAACAATATAAAGAAAGAGAACTGCCTCAAGCTGTATTCCTTGAGTTTGATGACTCTAGCATAACTAGTATCCGACCCGGCATTGGTGTCCTTATTGAGCCTTGTACTACTGATTTTGATACTTTACGTGGTAAAAGAAAGATCGAGTGACGTATGCTTCCACTAATTTTGAGCTGGGCAGTAACAGTACATAAATTACAGGGAACAATTTTAGACCAGGCTGTTGTTAATTTAAGCAGTAATCTTTTTGTTAAAGGTCAGGCTTACGTCGCTTTGAGCAGAGTTAGATCACTCTCAGGTCTAGTGATTAGTTCGCTAGATTCTAGAAAGTTACTACATCAACCAAACGATCAAAATTCTCTTGAAGAATTGAACAGCTTCCGTAAATTATAATTTAAATTTCTCTGTTTTTTTTTTGGCATGCGATCAATATTCTCTACGTTTTGCCCGACTTATTCATTTTATATTAGGCGGGACCCAATGAAAATTATAAATTACTAGAAAATTATTGGGTTCCGCTTGCTACTAAACTTAATATTTTACTTAGGCTATTTTACTTAGCTTGTTTTGTATTCTTAATCATATTTCGATTTTTTTTAGTGCATAACTTTCAAATTGTATTTTTTGCAGTCGTGTTTTTGATTTTTTAAATTATTTATTTTATTTATAATATAGTTTATTTTCATTATAAATAAATAACTTGGGTCTGAGCGGTCGCCTTTTTTAAGGGATAAGTTTTTACGTGAACATACTTCAAAGGTCATAATGGCGCACGCGGGAAGTAACTTTAGCGCACGCACGGGAGGTAATTTGTCGAATGCTTGTCGTGTCACTGCCAGTATGCTATTGTTTTTCAGTTTGAAATGTCGCGTTTTTATCTATTTCACAATATATCTTAGTAGTTCGAAGCATGAAGAGAACTTGTAGTGCATTCAAGTGTGTCCTTTTTGGTGATATCTAAGATATTAAAGAGAACAGTTTACCTACGTATGAAGATGTGACGAAGTACAACGAGTGGACCAGGCATCAACTAAAATTGCAACTGTAAACTGTGAAAGAGATTTTCACAAATAGTAGATATTATGGCACTTAGAGTTGAAAATATCTAACAAACTGCGTCTAATCCGACTGAGATTAGAACACGAGTCAATTAAGAAGCTCTCTTTAGAAAAATTGGATAATTTTCAAGAAAATAGTAAGCAACTGTTGGATGTTTCAGCATGCAAATGCATGGAATTCATGAATTGCACCTACCCGATCGATAAAAACAAACTCAAACGAGAACACTCATTTTTGATTGAACAACGAATTTCTCGCAAAGTTCTTGTATATAAAGGTTCTTATATATTGTGAATGGACTCGTTATAAGGTCCCATTTAACCTCCTTTCGGCTTTACGGGTAGTTTTGTAACGCCTTGTATAGGTTCCACCCTCTTACCCATTCCTGCCGCCTAATAATAATGCTTGCACTACTGTGGAACATATGACGATTTGATGGTGCATCGCCGCAGATGTCGGAAGGCTAGCCGCCGGCCACGGAGGCCGGTCCGTCAGCAGCTCCTACGTCTGCAGCACCTAACTTAGGTGCTCTGATAATGATGCTGCAGGAACAGGCCCGCCGACGGGAGGAACAGGCCCGTTGGTTAGGAGAGCAGCTGTGAGGCGAACAAAAGCAACAGGCCCATCAGTTGGAAGAGCAGATACTCCTCATGAAGGACCTTCACGCTAGCTTCGGGAAAGAAATAAAGGAGGAGAAGGATAGTATTGATCAACATGACAACCCCCTGTCGGAAGCTTAAACCCTAATCAACCAAATGAACAATCGGGTTGACAACGTGATGGCTGACGTGAAGAAAACGAATGACGTGAAGAAGACGATCTCAAACTCGGGGGTGGAATCACAGCTCCCGTATGGTGCTAGGCGACAGCGACGATAACATTGAAGTCTATTTCTAGACCAATTGAAGTAGAACTAACTTTTGAGAATATATTCGACCGATTTTCCTGATCTAGTTTCCTCCGTAGAGTCTTTTGTAGCTTCTTCGTAGTAGTAACGTCAACTCAGCTTGTTATCACTTTGCGAGAAATTCGTTGTTCAATCAAAAATGAGTGTTCTCGTTTGAGTTTGTTTTTATCGATCGGGTAGGTGCAATTCATGAATTCCATGCATTTGCATGCTGAAACATCCAACAATTGCTTACTATTTTCTTGAAAATTATCCAATTTTTCTAAAGAGAGCTTCTTAATTGACTCGTGTTCTAATCTCAGTCGGATTAGACGCAGTTTGTTAGATATTTTCAACTCTAAGTGCCATAATATCTACTATTTGTGAAAATCTCTTTCACAGTTTACAGTTGCAATTTTAGTTGATGCCTGGTCCACTCGTTGTACTTCGTCACATCTTCATACGTAGGTAAACTGTTCTCTTTAATATCTTAGATATCACCAAAAAGGACACACTTGAATGCACTACAAGTTCTCTTCATGCTTCGAACTACTAAGATATATTGTGAAATAGATAAAAACGCGACATTTCAAACTGAAAAACAATAGCATACTGGCAGTGACACGACAAGCATTCGACAAATTACCTCCCGTGCGTGCGCTAAAGTTACTTCCCGCGTGCGCCATTATGACCTTTGAAGTATGTTCACGTAAAAACTTATCCCTTAAAAAAAGGCGACCGCTCAGACCCAAGTTATTTATTTATAATGAAAATAAACTATATTATAAATAAAATAAACAATTTAAAAAATCAAAAACACGACTGCAAAAAATACAATTTGAAAGTTATGCACTAAAAAAATCGAAATATGATTAAGAATACAAAACAAGCTAAGTAAAATAGCCTAAGTAAAATATTAAGTTTAGTAGCAAGCGGAACCCAATAATTTTCTAGTAATTTATAATTTTCATTGGGTCCCGCCTAATATAAAATGAATAAGTCGGGCAAAACGTAGAGAATATTGATCGCATGCCAAAAAAAAAAAACAGAGAAATTTAAATTATAATTTACGGAAGCTGTTCAATTCTTCAAGAGAATTTTGATCGTTTGGTTGATGTAGTAACTTTCTAGAATCTAGCGAACTAATCACTAGACCTGAGAGTGATCTAACTCTGCTCAAAGCGACGTAAGCCTGACCTTTAGCAAAAAGATTACTGCTTAAATTAACAACAGCCTGGTCTAAAATTGTTCCCTGTAATTTATGTACTGTCACTGCCCAGCTCAAAATTAGTGGAAGCATACGTCACTCGATCTTTCTTTTACCACGTAAAGTATCAAAATCAGTAGTACAAGGCTCAATAAGGACACCAATGCCGGGTCGGATACTAGTTATACTAGAGTCATCAAACTCAAGGAATACAGCTTGAGGCAGTTCTCTTTCTTTATATTGTTGCAGTCGCAAGTGAACATTTCGAAGAGTTAAATATGGCACCATTGACATCTCGTCAATAACCACCCATTTTACATGCCACCACTTTTGATGTTCTCTTTGAAGTCTCTCTCCAGCCATCGATCGCAAAACTTCCGTTCTACCCTTTTCTATCCGTAAAGCGAAAGTCGCATGTAAAGTGCTATCCCCAATAAGTCTAGCTTCTACACTAGTGGGCGCAGTTGCAATAACACCGTTTTCGTAATTGTCGTGCGCTATCGACTTATTTGTTCGACAAGTAACTTTAACGTTTTGCCACTTCCGGCACCACCTGTTACGAATACATGCGAAGGCTCAGGTATGTCATCGTGAAGCAATTTATTCGCAACTTTATTAAAAAGTTGTCGCTACTGCATGTTTAATGATGTTACAGCGGCTTTGTATTGCTGATCTGGCATCACAGGGTCACAAGGCTCCTCTTCGAAATCAACGATGTGCTCGTCTTCACCAAGTACACGTCTATGGGATCAATCGTTAAGTTTTAGTAATAACTCTGGTAAATGGATTCTGCAGTCAGATTTTCTACTACTATACGACTTATTGCCTGTTGAATTTCAGTCTCCCAAGAAGCAAATATTTCCAAATAAGTGCCTTCTTCTAGAGGTTGTAATTGGCTTTGCTTGGCATAAAGAGCATCTTATGCGTCAACAAAGCCATCCAATAATTCATTTTCAACTCTGAATGGAACATGGGTTACCAAGAGAGAATAATAATAGGCTCTCGGGTTCAATGCTAGCGTAAAATAATGTGTGCGCAAAATGGATGGATGGTTTAGTTTTCTCATTCGGCCTGTATTATCCAGTAATTTATGTACGGTTGTCGATTATCTGTATTATCTTGTTCCATTTCATATGCATCAATATTTAGTTCATCACCATTGATGTCATTCCACTGCGAAGCCACCAAGTCAGACCAAATGACAAACTCTCCTAAACTAAGGCGTTCTAGATGGCGAGGCCTACAAACATATCTATCAAAAATATTTTTATACGGTTCCGAAACATCATTGCTAATCCTGAGCATTCTGTATCGCTTCTCTGAAAAACAAGAAATGACAAAAACGCATTTTCGTGAGCTGTTCCTTAAATTGAGATGGCATAAACGGAAGGAGCATTAAAATGCCGAAACTTCTCGATGTGTTAAAAAGGCATTTTGTATTGCAAATATCTGTTTTCCAATATCGCCACCTTGCTCTCGTACACGTCGAATGGCTTTTTTATTGATCTTATGATTTCTGTAGGCTCTGACTTGGATATATATTTAGATACATTTTCAATATTTCTGGATTGTGTGCATTAATCATGGTCTCAGAATCCTTTCTTTTTAAATATAAAACTTTCCTATGTTTAGCGGTTTGTTCGTCATCAAAAATTCGTGTTTCACTTGAAACTGGTCTCGGAAACGCAAATCTACATATTGCATCCCTTTTGTAGCATGTGTGGATGTGTCTATGGGTTTGCAATTTTGTGACTAAATCATGCATTTCTTTTTTTTTAATAGAACTCTTAAATATACATACTAACTATTCGTTCATCCTAGAGGAGCTATGACTAACTTCTTGTACTGCCTGTCAAATCACGAGCAACTGGTAATGCCTGGTTCCGATAAAAAACGTTTAATTATTACTTTATCAGTAACTTCTTTGTGTAGAATAGAAAATAATAGAATAGGATAGGATAAGAGAGGATAGGATAGAATTGGATAGGTTGGAGTAAAGTAGGATAGGATAGCAAAAAATAGGATAGGATAGAATAGCATAGGATACGATGGGATCATCAGGTGGACTGTGTGCTCGTTAGTCACCCATATTCTACAGAAAAGCGTTAAGTTGTGATTAAGCCAGAATTATCAAGACTTAATTCATCTAATTGTTTTAAATAATTTTTTTTACGGTGGGAAACTGATAGCAAGGATTATTTATTATAATTGTGAAAATTTGTAATATCTTGCGTTTGTTAGTTTGTTTTTAAACAATTAAAACTTTTATTTATTTATTTAATCATCTTTGTAAAACAACCTTGCGGTTAAATACAATGGGTAGATTTGAATTCAACTATGGGAGAAATAGTTACCTTAAAGTTGGTATGGGCTAAAAAAATGTTAAAATGTCTATACATATCATAATGTAAATAAATATAAAATAAATACGCATACATATAGAAAACCGATTACAATAAATAAATTATGAATAATAAATATGTATATATAATAAAAAATGAAAATAATAATATTAGGTTTTCCTCAAGGTAACGTAGTCGGACCAGTTTTTTGAACGATTATGTGCGTAGTACCTACGCATTTGTATTATATTACCGTTAACAGATCAGAAATCTATCGCAAAACATTATTTAACAGATGAGTTGGCAATCGCAGTTTAAGTGCCTGCTGAGGCGGTTGGTGTTTACAATTTTCCGTTACAATTATAATATCAGGTACTAAGAACGTTCTGGTTGACTAAAACGATTGGCGTATAAAAGAAGCAGTAAAAAGAATAAAGCAACTGCCACCAAAATAAAAGAAGCAGCGCAACAAAAAATTAAAATACGCAACTAATGTGTACTCGAACAATTAAATAAAACAACAACAAGATAATAATAATATGCCTAAGAATTAAAATAAAAAACAATTGATTGAATAATTTAAAATACTACCAACGCATGCGTGACTCAACTGAACTAGGGTTCTGCAGCAACAATAGGGAATAGTTACAATTCATAAAATTTCAATAATAATAATATCACAGAAAAAAAAACACGAGAAAAAAAACCTACTGCAGAATAGAATAGTAATACCTCGGAACAATATTAAATTTACCCTATCACAGATTACACAGTGACCACTCTGCACGCTAACTACTCTGTACAATGATAGAACGTAAACAACATAGGGTAGTGCACGGCATAGAGTGATTACGAAAAGTTATTCGAAACTAAACAAATTCTTAGTTAGGGATTAAAGTTTATGATCTCTCAAATAATACAAGTAAATAAATAAATCAATTGAAATTCAATAAAATTCCTAAAACAAACACAATAATGAAATTCGTACACATTAGTTGCTGCAACCAAAAAACAAAAAAAACAAAAACGTTTCACAAACACAAAACGACACAAACACCAACTACTCCTACGCAGTGAAACCAGACCTTTTTTACCACGTTTATGGGCGCCAGTGAGGCGGTTGGTGTTTAAAATAAGGCAACAACCAGTCATAAAAAAAATTATATATTGGTAAAAGAAAAGGTCGTGGGCGTGGTTCCGATAATTTAAAAAAAAGTGCCCGTCTGGCTTCACTGGCAGGGTCAGGTACTCCCCTATGTGGCCGCGAGGTGGTCGAGCAGGGCCGGGGGGTTGGACTGTTCACGGGGAGCGCCGTGGGCAGCTGGCTGTGGCGGTGGCGGCGTCGAGGGGAGGCCTAGGCCCTCTTAAGAAGGACGACCGCCACGGTTGTAGTCGTAAAATTGCACCCTGGAAACAACGTCGTCCACATTTAGGTCCAGGTAATAAAATGCCGCCGATTATGAACCCCCGGTATATCGCAGGCTAGCAGTAGATGGGAGCACAGAGAGTAGCTGGCGGGTGTTCATAATCAGAACGGAGTTACAAGGCGGAATGGAAGGCAAGCGTCATAGCGGTGAGGCGCAAATTAAAATACACATGAATTAAAATTACGGCAAGTGTAAAATACTGTTTAAATGTACCAGGATAACTAATTTAGGCTGTGCATTGGTTGAAACATGATGGTGACTTGCGATATTTGATCGCGGTGCGAAATGTATGAGACGCCATTTTGTAACGGTACTTTTGCCAACGCACACAGCGGCTACATACATTACTTACATGCAAATAACACTAATAACGTGGCAATTAAATAGCTAAAAGCAAACAGCCTGGCATGATCAAATTACACTACCTATAAAACACTTTCACTACTTAAAACTAGGTAACGTTTCAACACTTACCCTTACGGGGTGCAAGACGATACGGAGGTCTCGGTGACGAGAATTAACGAAAAAACTATACGGCCACAGTGCCGGAATTATTATATTATTTTAAACTTTTTTCCAAAATGGGATTAAAATTTGCAAGCGCGTACGAGGACACAAAGCAGAGCTTGTGAACGCGGCTGCAGTGGTAGTGTGCGCCTCCCAGGGCGCTCGGGCGGAGAATGACCGGGAGCGCGACGCCGTGGAATGATACCGGCCGGGTAAAACTCTGACGCGAGAGTTGCAAAGCGCATAGAGTAACGAAGCGTCAGAGTGTTTGTTCGAAATACAATATTTTAATATTTGATTTATTATTTAATTCGTTCTTTTAGTTTACTGATTTGTTTTATTAATAGGATACCTAAGTTAATTATAGAATTATTTTTGTTAATAACTTTTATTTTATTTTTATTTAGTTTATTAAATGTTTATTTAATTTTAATAAACCGTTTAATTATAATTATGCATACATGTACGTGCAACGTTACAGTACCCCGCGCGCTACATAAGGATTTTATTATTCTTAATTAATAAAATCCGCTCTAAATTGTTATGTATTCGCATTATCCTTTTATACAACATCTCTCATACTTCACGCGATTATATCAGCGTCAACGAACATCAATAGGGTAGTTGACGCATCCTGTCATTTGGCAAGGTGTTCCAGCATCGGTTAGACTGGAAGACCCATACGAATACCTAGAGCTAAAGATGTAAAAGTGTGACCAGGGTAAAACGAGCACCATGTATATATATAAATATAACGCTAGTGTATTCCTAAGTAACAAGCAGAACACATGCAACTTAATTAAGTGTACTTGTAGGTGTAACATGGAGATCTTGTGATATTGCAGTGATGGTTGCTAGCCCATCTCCCACAACACACTACTACCCTATCCCTTAGTCGACTTTTACGACACCCACAGGAAGAAATGGGGTGGTGCTATTCTAACCCGACACCACACGGGGAAGTACCACTTTAAAAAAAAAGTGTATACGTATATGACTAAGTATTGTGTCCTGTTAATTTCAAATCCTTGATGTGCCAGTGCCAATATCTTTCCCAGACATGTCAGCCAGGATGTAAACTAGGGGTGACTTTTTACCGATGACGCGACATTTAATAAATTTTGGCGCAAGTTTTTTACTAAAGAACTTATCCTTATCACTTAAAACATATGCGCGTTTCATTACAGTGTCACCAATGTTAAATTCCATAGGCTTGCGCCGAAGGTTATAGTGGGTTGAGTTTTTAGCATGAGCATGCCACAATTTGGCCTTTACAGTATCGAAAACTTCCTTAAGACAACCCAAATCCTCCGCGTAGATGTCACGGGGAAGGAATAAAACCTCATCGCCTAAATCGTTATCTAAATAATGCGAGCCACATGTAACGAGCTCCCTGCCGAACACCAGGAAGGATGGAGTGAAACCAGTCGCCTCACTCACCGAATTGTTGAGGGCGAACTGAACCTTCGGAATATATGTATCCCAACTGCGATGATCGTTGTCCACGAAAGTTGAGATACACGTGATAATTGAACGATTATGTCGTTCTACCAAATTAATTTGAGGGGTGTACTTTGGCGTGAAGAACACGTTAGGGACCTTATAACGATGGAAAAGTGACTCAGTGACCTTCGAAATAAACTGGCCGCCATTGTCCAAAAATATGGTCTGAGGGACACCATGGACGAGGAAAACAGACTCTTCCAGTAACTTCGTGACTGTAGTGGCAGTAGCACTTCTTAATGGGAAAATTAGGCAATATTTCGAGAAGCAGCATGTGACTACGAAGATATAAGTGTTCTGCTTCCTAGTGACAGGCAAGGGGCCCATCAAATCAATTGAAATCATTTGAAATGGCCTAGAACACTGCTTCGGGCGGCCCATTGCTCCCAAGGTTTGGTGATTTTGAGCCTTGTAAGACAAGCACTTCTCGCAGGAGGCAACGAACTTCACCACGTCCTGGTGCATACCAGGCCAAAAGTAGCGCAAGGCAATACGATGGTATGTTTTAA
Source organism: Parnassius apollo (assembly GCA_907164705.1). Lineage (NCBI taxonomy): Eukaryota > Metazoa > Arthropoda > Insecta > Lepidoptera > Papilionidae > Parnassius > Parnassius apollo. Next base: position 6,484,158 of record CAJQZP010000220.1, on the reverse strand, counting down.
AAACGCCGAGATGTCCAGCCGTGGGTTCCGCATGATTCTCGTTGATCACCTGCTCGCGTAGCTCAAAAGGTACAACCTCCTTCCATAAGAACTCGGATGAAAGTGAGTGATTATTCTTGGCACGCCTGAATAACTTGCCATCCTTGATAATGAAATTCGGGAAAGTTTGCGGCTTAGAAAGGCAAGAATTATAAATATTTTTGTACCAAGAATCCGATGTCACCATGTTCGAACCGGAAGTACTAATCGCCGAGACGGGAAGAGCTCTAGAGAGGGCATCGGGGATCACATTGTCCACACCCTTACGATGCTTGAATTCTAAATGAAATGAGGACAATCTTACACCCCAGCGAGCTAATCTACCGGTAGGGTTCCTGAGAGACAGAAACCATTTTAACGCACTGTGATCAGTATAGACAGTGAATGGCCTACCGTTCTCCAAGTAACACCTCCAGTGCTCCAGGGCGATGACGACAGCTAATGTCTCACGCTCCGTTATACTGTAGTTCCTCTCTGCTGCTGACAACGACTTGCTCATATAAGCAACGGGGTGCTCCTTACCATCTATAGTCTGCGTCAGCATCGCACCCACGCCGTAATTGCTGGCATCGGTGTGTACTTCGAATGGCTTATCGTAGTCAGGGCAGGAAAGAACAGGAGCGGAAACTAAACACTCCTTAAGTTTCTTGAAGGCAGCATCAGCTTCGGCAGACCAGGCAAAAGGTGGTCCACCCTTCTTACTCGAAGTTAACTTGTTTAAGGGGCCTGCAATGGTACTAAAATTGGGGACGAAACGACGATACCAAGTAGCAGTCCCGAGGAAGCGCTTAACGTCCTTACGACATGTAGGTGTCGGGTAATTGAGGATTGCTTCCACCTTCTCAGGATCGGTACGTAAACCACTACTATCAACGACGTAACCCAGGTATTTGAGCTGACTGCGGAAGAATTGACATTTCTCTAGGTTTACAGTGAGGTTGGCCTGTTTCAGCTTATTAAGAACCCGAAGTAACAGGGAAACATGGGAATTGAAGTCGTTTGAGACGATAATAATGTCGTCTAGGTATGCAAAGACTTTGAGGTCAAATTCCCTAAATAACAGATCAACCAACCTTTGCTGTGTAGCCGGGGCGTTAGTTAAACCAAAAGCAGTGCGCTTAAAACGATAGGTACCGCGATTAGGCACATAAAAAGCAGTCTTGTCCCGGTCCTCCTGTGCTATAGGTATCTGCCAAAAGGCTTTGGATAAATCGATACTAGATAAGTAGCGAGCATCGCGAAGATTATCCAAGATCTCGGAAATGTAGGGTAGACTATAGGCGTCGCGCTTCGTGATGGAATTGAGCTTGCGGCTGTCGAGGCAAAACCGAGGCTGACCGTTTTTCTTCGTAACAATGAGAACTGGTGATGACCAAGCACTTTCGCACTGCTCAATTACGTCCAGAGCCAGCATCTCGTCGACCTGCTCGGCAAGGATCCGCTGCTTCTCTGGAGACAACCTATAGTACCTTTGACGAACTGGCTCAGCATCTCCCGTATCAATACGGTGAGTGACCAAACTCGTCTCGCCCAAACCCCGACGTTCGGCGGAAATGTCGCTAAATTGAGAAATGATGTCATCCGCCACTGATCTCTCCGAAACAGTTAAGTGGTCATACGCTTGTATGAAAGTGGTAGAATCGGTACTAAGGCTAGCATTCAATACTGCGGCATTAGAAAATGTAATGCTTGAGAAATGTCTAGGAAAAATGTTAAACTCGCGCCAAAAATCGATCCCCAACACGAGATCAATATTGATGTCTGGCACAACAAATGACTTAATTATATGGTACTCATTCTCAAAGTTTATAGGGAGAAACATATAGCCAATGCTGGTCATAGATTGACCCCCAGCAGCCGTGACTGTAATTAAGTTGTCCCTATGCAGCTGTAAACCCCGTTCCTCTAGCTTCCTATAAGCTTTATCACCTAAAATGGACACAGCTGAGCCTGAATCTAAGAGGCCAAATAGCTTAAAATCATTGATTTGTACACAAGCGTAAGGTCTAGGATCATGCAATGGTTTGTCCAGCAGAATTGTATCAACTTTATAAGAATTGAAGAAAACATTAACAGTGTTAAGCCAGCTCTGCCAATCCTCTTGGTCAAACTTGGGTGGCAGGACTTCAGTACAATTCTGCTGGTCTATCAGTTTTTTGAAGTGCTCGGTTTATCCTTGCCACACTTCGGACAGTCTGGTGACTTGACGCCTTCCTGGCCACAAACAAAACAAAATATTCTATCCCTATTTGCTTTGCATTGACGAAGGTTGTGGGTGTTATTACGACACCTAGGACAATAAGGAGACTTTTGGTACTGCTGTTGCACCGCATGCACATAATTATTATTTTTAGTATAAGTTTTATTACCTGTATTGTAATTATTGTTGCTTCTATTGTAAAAGTTATTGTAAGGTCTTTTATTGAAACTTTGGCCGCTGCCTTGATTAAACCTACTTGCAGACTGACCAGCGTAAGCAAACTCTGGCGCCAGTGTTCCTGAAGAGACCTTCGGAGGTTCGTGGAATCCCACTAGGCGAGCCTGAATGTTCTCGTAATTACGACAGAGCGAACGCAAGGTGTCGAGGTCTGAGATCTTCGGGACAGAAGCTAAGGTGCTGGCGTAGCATGGGCGGATGTTATGTAAAATGATCTCAAGTTTGTCTTCGTTAGACAGGCTCTTGGACAAACGTGAGAATAGCCCAGTCATAATAGAAATGTAAATAGTTATATTTTCAGACTCGCCCTGAGTTCTGGCCCGAATCTCCGACAAGAGTCTGTAATCATAATCGGCCTGGTCGAAATCTTCTCTAAGAAGGGAAACTAACTCGTCCCAATTAGATACCTGGTCCCGAATGGCACGATACCAATGCAAGGCATCGCCGGTAAAAATCTCAGCGCAGTAAGACAGCAGTTTTTCCCCCGGTATATTCCTCGACTGGCTGTATTCATTGATGCGCTGGATAAATGCACGAACGCAAGATTTGCCGTCGAACTTAAACTTAGTGAACTCACTAGCCACGCCGCGCTCACAAGTTACGTTAACGTTGAGAGGTAAAGCAGCAGTAGACTGAGGGTCTCTAGATGCCAGAGAAGGGGTGGAATCAGTAGCAGTAATAGCATTATAGCGTTCCAAAAGTTGCCTGTATTCCGAAACACACGTATCCACCACCCCTTGCTGGGTCGTGCTATCACAAACTATACGGTTGAGTCGATGATGGAGGTGGTTAATGAGGTTGCGAGCACGAAGCAACGCATTCCCATCGCTAGGCGCCTCGATATATGCTCTTAGCTTAATTAAAGCATCGCTGACTCCCTTTAAATCATCGCCGACAGACAAAACGCTCTCGAGAATGTCCTCCGAAGGAAAGAGTGGACCTAATTTAGCAATCTGCTCGCGTAACTCTCTGACTGTGTCAGCCGGGGTGGCACCTCTAATGGCAACTTCGTATTCTAACTCCGACTTTTGCAACGATAGGAATTTAACCGAGTGCGCCATTATAACACGCGTATAACCGCAAAGAGGTAAGTGTTGAGTCGTTACTGACTTAATCTACTCCGTTCCGTTACAATTATAATATCAGGTACTAAGAACGTTCTGGTTGACTAAAACGATTGGCGTATAAAAGAAGCAGTAAAAAGAATAAAGCAACTGCCACCAAAATAAAAGAAGCAGCGCAACAAAAAATTAAAATACGCAACTAATGTGTACTCGAACAATTAAATAAAACAACAACAAGATAATAATAATATGCCTAAGAATTAAAATAAAAAACAATTGATTGAATAATTTAAAATACTACCAACGCATGCGTGACTCAACTGAACTAGGGTTCTGCAGCAACAATAGGGAATAGTTACAATTCATAAAATTTCAATAATAATAATATCACAGAAAAAAAAACCCACGAGAAAAAAAACCTACTGCAGAATAGAATAGTAATACCTCGGAACAATATTAAATTTACCCTATCACAGATTACACAGTGACCACTCTGCACGCTAACTACTCTGTACAATGATAGAACGTAAACAACATAGGGTAGTGCACGGCATAGAGTGATTACGAAAAGTTATTCGAAACTAAACAAATTCTTAGTTAGGGATTAAAGTTTATGATCTCTCAAATAATACAAGTAAATAAATAAATCAATTGAAATTCAATAAAATTCCTAAAACAAACACAATAATGAAATTCGTACACATTAGTTGCTGCAACCAAAAAACAAAAAAAACAAAAACGTTTCACAAACACAAAACGACACAAACACCAACTACTCCTACGCAGTGAAACCAGACCTTTTTTACCACGTTTATGGGCGCCAGTGTGGCGGTTGGTGTTTAAAATAAGGCAACAACCAGTCATAAAAAAAATTATATATTGGTAAAAGAAAAGGTCGTGGGCGTGGTTCCGATAATTTAAAAAAAAGTGCCCGTCTGGCTTCACTGGCAGGGTCAGGTACTCCCCTATGTGGCCGCGAGGTGGTCGAGCAGGGCCGGGGGGTTGGACTGTTCACGGGGAGCGCCGTGGGCAGCTGGCTGTGGCGGTGGCGGCGTCGAGGGGAGGCCTAGGCCCTCTTAAGAAGGACGACCGCCACGGTTGTAGTCGTAAAATTGCACCCTGGAAACAACGTCGTCCACATTTAGGTCCAGGTAATAAAATGCCGCCGATTATGAACCCCCGGTATATCGCAGGCTAGCAGTAGATGGGAGCACAGAGAGTAGCTGGCGGGTGTTCATAATCAGAACGGAGTTACAAGGCGGAATGGAAGGCAAGCGTCATAGCGGTGAGGCGCAAATTAAAATACACATGAATTAAAATTACGGCAAGTGTAAAATACTGTTTAAATGTACCAGGATAACTAATTTAGGCTGTGCATTGGTTGAAACATGATGGTGACTTGCGATATTTGATCGCGGTGCGAAATGTATGAGACGCCATTTTGTAACGGTACTTTTGCCAACGCACACAGCGGCTACATACATTACTTACATGCAAATAACACTAATAACGTGGCAATTAAATAGCTAAAAGCAAACAGCCTGGCATGATCAAATTACACTACCTATAAAACACTTTCACTACTTAAAACTAGGTAACGTTTCAACACTTACCCTTACGGGGTGCAAGACGATACGGAGGTCTCGGTGACGAGAATTAACGAAAAAACTATACGGCCACAGTGCCGGAATTATTATATTATTTTAAACTTTTTTCCAAAATGGGATTAAAATTTGCAAGCGCGTACGAGGACACAAAGCAGAGCTTGTGAACGCGGCTGCAGTGGTAGTGTGCGCCTCCCAGGGCGCTCGGGCGGAGAATGACCGGGAGCGCGACGCCGTGGAATGATACCGGCCGGGTAAAACTCTGACGCGAGAGTTGCAAAGCGCATAGAGTAACGAAGCGTCAGAGTGTTTGTTCGAAATACAATATTTTAATATTTGATTTATTATTTAATTCGTTCTTTTAGTTTACTGATTTGTTTTATTAATAGGATACCTAAGTTAATTATAGAATTATTTTTGTTAATAACTTTTATTTTATTTTTATTTAGTTTATTAAATGTTTATTTAATTTTAATAAACCGTTTAATTATAATTATGCATACATGTACGTGCAACGTTACACTGCTTACTAACATATCAATATATATATATATATATATATATATATATATATATATATATATATATATATATATATATATATATATATATATATATATATATATATATACATCAATAAATCATACCTTCTATAGAGATGTAGAGCTTTCGAAGCGCACCCCATCTATTTGATTACTCCTACATCGCCCTGACTCTATCATAACATTTTTCGCTCGCACTTGCTAAGGATACACGTGTCCAGGCCGACCCAATTATTTTGCAAAAAAACTAGATTATAATTTATAATACGGTTAGTGTAAGAACTTATAATTTATAATATATGGCCGCTTGTGGGGCGCCGATGAGATACTAACCTAATGCGCTGTCGACAGTTAATCCGTCCTTGATCTCTGTCTACCTTTATGGGTTACAGACGTAATTGCTTATGTATGTGTGTGTACATAGTCGAAGCCTAGTTCGCAAATTTCAAACATTTGAAATATTAAAAATACTTTCAACGCCAGTATAAAGGTATCTTTAAGAGCCTCTGCAAGTAGAATCTACGATTGGATCAATTGCCTGTACAATGAAGTAGATGTTTAGTTCTTTCCGGTTCTTGAATGCGTAAAAAATATCTCAGGTAACAAATCTGAGCAGTAAGATAGCATAATACTTGATTTAAAATTTTTTTTATAGCAGAAAACGATGACATTCTGTAATACTGATCTATAACGGTATCTACAATAAAATGTATACTTTTAACATGGAATAACGAACAATATTTAAAAAAAATTGTCACGCTATATACTTTGTGGTATATATCCAAGAACACTTACTTTATTATAGAAGAGCACACGACCATACGATTCACCTGATGTTAAGTGACTAGCGCAGGCCATGAACAACCGCAACACCAGGGAATTGCAGGTGCGTTGCCGGCCCTTTAGAAGCCTTTAGTAAGCTCTTTTTTTGAAGATGCTGCACTAACTCGCTGAAAAAATCGCTATAGTTAGCCTTTAGGCGAGAAAATAACCAGCTCAACTGGCAGCAGCAGAACCCTCTTACTATTATTTGTGACGAACAATCGCTGAATACAGTTCCTTTAGAAATTACTACGCGCGTGGACACCTATTGTGACTTATGTATGTAGGGGATTGAGAGATACCGCTTCAATCACGTTACGACGAACGAATGTAGGGTTTTCGCAAAGTATATTCATGCCTAAAGAGCATTTATTAAAGTGTTTTGGTCATCACTTTTAAAAAAGTAGGGGTAATAACAAAGTTGAGACAGTAGCCTAAAACATTTATATATATTCACAATCAAAAATCAAAATACAGATAGTCTCTGAGGACATACATGAATGAAAAGGGACCCTTGCTTTCAACACCATATAAGTACTGCCGTTTAGGTGTTTAATATTTCAAAAATTGGAAATTCCCTTGAGATCATACCGATTTGACCCCAATTTTTTGAAATGAAACTAGTAAAAATCTTTAAATTGGCTGCTAATGAACACATTTGAATTATATTACGACCACAGTACCGTTGTAAGTCCTGTAAACTGATTTAATCTATACACATGCACCTGCCAAGGGTAGGGATAAGAATAAAAATACATTTTAAATTATATAAGAAAAACGTTGAAGACTTTTTCATTTCCATATTTTTATAAAACTGGTGGTGGCAGCTATTGCCACTGTCATATTACGAATTTTTTTAAATCGGATCTGAACATTTGTAACTTTTGTGTTGTCTGTTTTTTTTTTTGTATTTTTGAACTAAACTATTGTATTCTCTGATGGATCCATAGCGCTAACGCTAAGCATTTAGTCAGGACGCTGCAGGCCCACGGACTCGAATCACGCACAAAACAACTGTTGGAAGGGTCAACAAATAATCTTTCCTGGTCTGGATGTGTGTCATTGTGTAATTTATGTATATAAACCATCTACATGATACAGAAGAAAAACCTATAGAGGGGGTACCGTTTTATTTAAACAAACACATTTTTTAAAAAATAATACATTCATTGGCGTGTTACGGTTTGAAGGACGATAGTACGACTATCGCTTATAGTCTATGTGGCCTTGTCTTTTATTTTATTTGTTCGTTTTTTTTATGGCAAACAATCACACAGTCCTCCACCTTTATCATATATAGGCCCATCCAAAAAATCAATTATTGAGTTTTTCTGTCAAAGAAATTCTCAGTAGCTGCCCGGAGTCAGGAAGTTGGCGTCTCACCCCCGTGCCTCGGAAAGCACGTAAAGCCGTTGGTCCTGCGCCTGATCTCTCTCCGGTCATGTCGGTTTACCGTCCCATCGGATTATGAGATTGAGGAATAGAGAGTGCACTTGTGCTTGCGCATACACTTGGGCACTATAATCATGTCCTGCGCCGTTGGCTAGCCTCCGTTGAGGCAGGCCGCCGTGGCCGAAATTCGGTCTGGAGGACATTATTATTATTATTTAGGGGGTATATATATATATATATATATATATATATATATATATATATATATATATATATACATAGTTTTCTATTAGTTTTATTATTATTATTATTATATAGGCCCATAGACATCCACATTTATCATCAATTAAGAATCAAAATGCAAATGCGATCTCACCCCAGAGGACTGAGATGGAATGCCTCGATTCTAGTAAAAAAGGTCTCCGGTTCTCTACACTCACCGTACAAAACCACAGCAGCATTACGCTGCCATTTTACGCTGGTATTCTGTGACAGCGTGGTCCTGCCCCGTTCGAGCCGACCCATTCATGCTACAACTATAATATAGCTGCAGTGTGGCCCACCACGTAAAAAAATTTGTGTGACAGAAGTTGTAGTGTTTTGTGAGATACGAGTATAGCGTGCGTATTTATATGGATTGCTGAGAATACTCGAGAAAATTTCAATCATGTCATCCCTTTCCAACTTACTTTTATTAGGCCGTAAAGTCTACTGCTCAATGTGTTCCGTTTTATGCAAGATTTGCTATCGTCACGTTTGACAGAAGGATTGACGGTCGCGATACCAAACATTTCGCACCTTTAAATATCGATATCCTCTCGACTGACCAAAACCTTCTAAAGGTCACTATTAAAAAAAGTACGCTTCTGTCGAAAACCTATAGAAGGTTGCAATTTACTTATAAACTTCAGACACGAAACAGCCGTAGTAAATGTATCTGTATCTCCCTCTAACTCTCTTAAAACTAACAACATTGTTTTAATATCATTAACCTACTTATCTCGGTATGGAATTGACGCTATTGAAGTACAAAATGTGTCTTTTTTGTGCCTGTTTCGGGTCACCTTAAGGCCCCGATCTTGTAAATATTAGTGTTCTCGCAAAATTTACAGCAAAACAATTTTTTTTATAGTATTTAAAAAAGAAAAAGTGAAACATATTTTACATTTATTTAAAGTGTAGGATTTGATATATTCGAAACTGTTTTTTAATTTTATTTTGGTGTTTAAATTAATAGCTCTGTTAGGCGTTAAACATGCCTATGTTTAGGTTACATGTGTAAAAGGTCTTATTAAAGCCTCTGCTATGTACAAACTATAACAATATCAAGAAAAGTATTCAGATCACATTTATTTACATATTGTCTACAATAATCTGATCTGGTCACTTTTTTATAAATGCTTTAATTTTCTTATTTGAAGGGCTTAAAAAGTTGTAATTTCATGATTTTTTTTTACTGCAAATATCTATTTTTTCTTTTAGAAGTATAAATGTAGCAAAGTTGTACTTAAAACCACATATAATAGAACTATTTTTAAGTGATTTAGACATAAATGAAATTAAAAAAGTATATATTTTCGTACTTTTTATCTATATGCCATTTATAAACCAGAAACGCCTGAAAATTCTCTCAGTTCCGCTGGGATTTCTCGGCGTTCAGACGCGTGCAGTGTCGCTCAACGTTACTTTACCTCTCGATCGCACGGTTCTCTCTCGTGCAGCTCTTATGGACTGAGCGGAGCATATCGTGAAAGTTGCTTTACTTAAATATATATTATTTGTATTTAATTGTCATATTAGCTCTAGTTTTTAGTGTTTATATTAGTATTAGATTAATTGACTTGGTTTTTTATATTTATTATGTTTTATATATTTTAAGTTTTATATATAATTTATTACCAAAAAAAAAAATAAACGGAAAAAGAAGGATAGAAAAAATTAGAAATATTCTTGTGTCAATACAAATAGTAGTAAAGTACAAATTGTACAAGATAGAGGCGAAATTTGTATGAAGAGGCAGTTTTTATTTTCCTTCGGTTGTATATACCCTTTTTAAACCTACACCCCGTATAAACATTACTAAAAACGACATTTATGAAATATAAAAGGGTAAAAAATTATACTACCACGACAAAAGTAAAATGAATATTTTTGAAAAAAAAATTAATAAGTTATATATTTAATGAAGTAGAGCACCTTCACCTGCGATCTCGAACGTATTTATGCACGGGGAGAGCGCCCCCGCTAATGGCTGAGAATGTAAAACGGTAAAGCTAGACGGGAGTCTTAAGTGGCCCATATTATTATCGAGCTAAGTGAAAAGCTTTTATTAAGTTGGGTTTGTTTGGTCTTTGAAAAAAATAGTGTAAAAAACATGTACGCAGAGTTGTATTTTTTATTATTTATTGTAAAGTGTATTTATCTTATTGTAAATAAAATAAATATTTATTGAAATAATTGCTTCTTTTTTTTACTTTTTTTATTCACCAAACTGGAAAAATAGCTTTTAGCATTTTTACCATGGAATTTAGAATTACACATTTACACATATTCTATTAGCTTACTTAACAATAAGTCTAACAACATATTATTTTATAGAGTTTTCATTCATAATTATTAAGATATTGCTATTTTAATGATATGCGACACGTATGCAATGGATCACTCGTTTAGGGTTGGACAGTAGGTATGCGCCAAAGCGACCATTTGGGCCGGGACAGTTGAGAGGATATAGACATATACATGCTTTTTATTGGCATCAATACGATATATTTTACATTTACAAGTAAACAAAAACACAATATAAGGATACATAAATAATAAGTTGTAAATGAAACATTTTGAACAACCGTCTTCATCTTCAATATAAATAAAATGAGAACATCATCAATGTATTCGGAGTAAATTAAATACACATTATTAAAGATAAGTCAAAAACTACTGGTCAGATCTTGATCAAATTTATATCGGACCACTTGAGAAACACTGGCTTTTAAATAAAAAAGAAACATCATATTTGGTTCAGATAATTATGAACCTGCTCGTTTTTATGAAGTCAGTTAAAAATAAGCTCAGTAAGAATTTTTTTTTGCGTGAGCTTAATACCAAAAACGTTTCCGATTCAGCGTATGCCAGCAGCGGACTGTAACAGAGCTGACTTTTTTGAGCTGTATTTTGCGAAATTTAACGATTTGATATACCGCCATCTATCCTTATATTGTGAATCTATATATTTTTTATGTCATTTCTCATAGGGCCTATTACCCCCTGGGACAAAATAGGGTGTTAATATCTCTTAAGACGCCATCACATGGTATAGTTTATTTCTATTCGCTTTAAAAAAAGTCGAAAGTTGTTGAAATGATCGCGAAGGTTGTGATGTCTTGGGAATCAGTGTAAACAACGTGTAGTAGCGGTGTAAGAATATCCACTATCTCATTTAATCCCGTGGGTGTCGTAAGAGGCGACAGAGGGAAAGTAATCACGTTCTGTGAAGCAGCGTCTTCCTAATAACGACAAAAAAACCCGGCCAAGAGCGTGTCGGGCCACGCTCAGTGTAGGGTTCCGTAGTTCCCGTCCGTCACAATAAGTGTTCCCACTTATGAGTTTAAAGGTGGGTATCCATTATGTTCGCGCTCCAGCAGCGCTCCGTGCTCCTGCAACTGCTCCCGGTAGTGGGTACTGTTGTTTCCATCCAAGTTCAAAATGATTTTCCTAGAAAGTCCTTATAAAGTTCTACTTTTCAGATTTTTCTCATATTTTCTAAACTTATGGTTCAAAAGTTAGAGGGGGGGGACACACATTGTTTTTTACTTTTGGAGCGATTATTTCCGAAATAATTGACATTATCAAAAACTGATTTTAGTAAACCCCTATTCGTTTTTAAATACCTTTCCAAGAATATATCGCACGTTAGGGTTGAAATTAAAAAAAAATCACTTCCCACTTTACGTATAGGGGGGCTACCCTAATAAAACATTTTTTCTTTTTTTCCACTTTATCGGCGTGATTGATACACATATTGGCACCAAATTTCAGCTTTCTAGTGCTAACGGTCACAGAGATTAAGCGAGGACGGACAGATGGACAGACAGACATGGCGAAAGTAAAAAATAAAAATAAAAAAACTTTGGTTGCCAACCCGCTTGCCAAGCATGGAAACTGTGGACAATATCCCCTCTATGTGGCAATCTAATGGGGCAGCCTATGTTCAGTAGTGGACTTGAATAGGCTTAACAGTAACGGTAACGGTAAGTCTCTATTTTATTTTGGTTACCCTAGCAGCCATTATGTAAGGTTCTTAATCATTTACAATGCCAATGTCAGAGTTTCCTGAGAGGATAAGCAGCGGTCGATGGCCGAGTGTGGATTTCCCTCATAAATTATATAATAGTTAACACTAATAAGATATTTATTAATATTTTTATTGATAGTGTTCGTATTATCAATGAAAACGTCAACAAATATTATATTAATCAGCAAGCTATTTGGATATTAAGTAGGTATTGGTGACAATGTTTATATTTTTAAATTGAATATTACCTGTATAATATATATGTGCTCGAATTTAAGTATTCGTATTCCAATCCGACTTACTCAGGCACATATTGAAACAGTTTTTCGCTATTCTTTTTTTATATATATAAATTACGTGTCACGTTGTTTTTTCACGATGGACTCCTAAACTACTTAACCGATCTTGATAAAATTTGCTCACCGTCTGCAGTTTGGTCCAACTTGAGAGATAGGATAGCTTTTTTTGCCCACGAGTGACCCACAATTTTTTTTTGCGAATTTAAGGATTTTAAATAGGACATGACAAAGGGTCGTCGAAAAGGGCAGAACAACGTTTGTCTGGCAAGCTAGTATTTTATATATTGTACCTAACATATTATATAGCATATTATATACCTACCTATACGTACCTTACATACCTAACATATATATTATACCTAACTTGACAAGTACTCAAACATCACGCTATACTACGTCTGTTGTCGTCTGGAGTAGCATCCGGAAATAAAAATTCGTGGTAATATTCCTATTTCTGCCATGTATATTAAATATTAAAATTTTTCATTTTCTATTTCTCTGAATGATTTATGCTTATTTATCTTGCTATATTTTATAGAAAGCACATTGCTTACATTATTATTATTTGTATAACAAGGGAATCACAGTTGGTACTTTCACGGCGCTTACAAACCATGAAGCTGTCAAGTTTTTTCTTTTAGTTTCTAGCGAAAGCGAGTTTTCACTCTATAAAATAGTGCTCCGTTTAATTTTTATATATTCAATTTTTTATATAATCTGCTCTTGAGGCTTAATAACATATAATAAAACTGTATTATTATCGTAAGGACGGATATTTATGATACAATCATATGTACTGGTGTCCGTAGCCAAAGACCTTTAACCACTTGAAGCCAAAAATTTTCTTGAAACACGTATGATATGGCGGCTCAATTCCTTTGTTTGCTGCTCGGGAACATGCGACACAATATTAATTTGTAATCTCACAGTACAGAACTTCTTTACTGTGCTGGCCACCCATTTACACAGACGAAGCATCGTTGCTTATGCCGTATGAACGTTTACTCATCTTGCGTATGCAAAAAAGGCTGACATTGGTATTCCTTCAGACGATATATTTCCGTCGACGAGATGTATTACCACCTCTAAGGACTGAGATGGAGTGCCCCGTTTCCAGTAAAAAGGGTCTCCGGTTCTTTACACTCAACGTACGAAACACAGCAGCATTGAGCTGCTAGTTTACCCTAATGTTTTTGAGAGCGTGGTCCTTCCCCGGTCGAGCCGACCGCATGCATTGCTCTACCCCGTAAAGGTATTTATTTCCACTTTTGGCTAATTTGCTTATTGGAAAAAGTGCTCGGGATGTTCTTTTCTATGCAGAATAGCCTAGAACGGTATTAAGCTGAATGTATCCAGCACCAGAGAATATAATGCCTGCACTATAACTTGTTGATTTAGGCCCATTTTATTATCGTCTTTGAACATTGTTTTGCGCTTAAAGTAATAATATTGTCCTCTATCAAAAATAATAGTAATATGTTTTACTTACTAAAGAAATAAAAGTTATTGATAACCCTTTAATCATGCAATATACTCAGTTCGCTCTCCATTTATATTTTCAGTTCTATTGTGCATGGCAAAGGTTAAGCAGAGCGCTGAGCGACGTGTCCTCTAATTTGAATTGATCCAAGCGCGGAGTTAAAGTAGTTTTAAAATATTTATAGAAAAATAAAAAAGCTATTATAAATATTAGGTAAGTGTTAAATATTTTTTTCGCACATATTAAGCTATTAATTCTTATATTAAATTAAGTAACATGACTTAGTGAAAATAATCATTTTATCCCCAGCATTTTCTTAAATATTTCACATGCAATAAACTTCTTATGTTTATAGCCTAAATCATAAATATCTTTTCAAGTAACTATATTCAATTGGTTTTTTAACTTGATTATATTTTCTTGTTTCTTAAATTTATCAGTGATTTCAGCTATTTTCATCGTTGAAATTGACGCTTCAAGGGAAACTAAGCAAACCTCTATTTAGTTTTCTTAATAGCATCTACAAATACTGTATTAATCTAAAAAAAATCTCTCCTAACTGCTAACTATTTAGGTCATTAAATTTTCTAAAGTTATGAGTTATTAACATTTGTGTAAGATTAGCGGTTGATGGACATTAACAGGTTTGAAAAATACTGTTTTGAGCTAATCAGTGTTTGGAACGTGTACGTCTTTAACAATCGTCACAAGTATTTATATATATACATATAGCCATAGACTTAGAATATACTCCAGTATATTCTGTCTGTCTGTCTATGCATATAACATAGTATGTAACTTTAAAATTATTTATTATACATAACTTATTATTATGTTATAGTTAGAATCAAAATCTGATAGTCTATTAATTCGTTACTTTTTATGCTTTTCGTGTTTCTATTATAAACAAATAATAAATCGAATGTATAATTATTCATCATCATCATCATCATCATCATTACAGCCCTTCACAAGTCAACTGCAAAGACTTAACGCCAAGTGAAGATCCATCGACTTCCTGCATGTCTTACCAGGTCGTCACTCCATCTAGTGGGGGGTCGCCCTACACTACGCCTACCGGTACGAGGCTGCCACTCGAGAACCTTTCTTCCCCATCAGTTATCGGTTCTTCGAGCTATATGGCCGGCCCATTGCCACTTCAGCTTACTAATCCGTTGGGCTATGTCGGTCACTGGTTTTACTGCGGATATCCTCATTTCTGAGTCTATCACGCAGAGAAACTCCGAGCATAGCCCTCTTTATAGCTCGCTGAGCGACCTTGAGCGTCCTCATGTCCTCAGCAGTGAAAGACCACGTCTCTGATCCGTAAGTCATCACTAGCAACACGCACTGGTTGTACACTTTAGTTTTCAGAGATTGAGGTATACCTGACGAGAAGATGTGTCGTAATTTCCCGAACGCTGCATATTTATTGATGAATAGGTATTAATTATTAATATTTAATTTGGACTGAATAATATGTGCGTGTAGACATTATAAAAGGTATAATATAAAGGCATGCAATAGATTTACTATTTACATTTAACAGATAATAGATTTACTATTATTCTAAGATTAAATATTTAATATAAATGCTTTATTAAAGAACACGGTGTTAACTCCTAAAATTATAAAGTTCATTTAGCGAATGTTCCATTAACCAATTTTTTTTGATTATGCTTGAATTTGGGCCCTTTTATTGTTTTAGTCGTATTGGGTAAGTGATTGAATACTTTAACTGCTTTTATATATGCACTTTAGTCAAACAATTTATTTTTAAGTAGATAAAGATGGTTTTGATAGCACGAGCGTAAATTTTGCCGTCTTGAAAGTTTCGGTTCGAAAAAATCACAATTATTAATTTTCTTAAATTCTAATAAATAGGCACAACTCTAGTATTATATTCCAGTTAAGGTTAAATAACGTTTTTCTTTTAAAATTTTCTCAGGATTTTTCTATTTGTCTTGCGGTATATGATACGTAAACATCGTTTCAGTAGTATAAACGTTTCATTTACCTTAGTTGAATTTCCCCACAAAAATATACTATACAATAACAGTGGATATATATAACCATAGTATGCATTTCTAGTAACAGATTCAAAAACCAAGAAAGTATTGAAAGAACATAGCAATAACTTAATATTATCTTATTAATCTTTTCTATAAGTGATTTTTAATTTAGGTAATTTAGGCGCAGTATGGTCTGATAGTACTTAAGTATTTGAGATTCATACTTATTTGCATTTGTTATTATGTTATCTATGCAAGTTGTAGAACAATAATTATGGAGTGTAGAGGTAAGGAGTACAGACTGTATAAAAAGTGTCCGTAGGAAAGCGATAAATAGGTGGCGCCACTGTAGCTACAGTCTAAATATTAAAGAACTTTTTTGATTTTTTTATTACATAATAGACTTTCGCCATAATTCTTTTTACAATAATTATTTTATTGCTTCCAAAATTTTTATTTTCAAAATCACTCTCAACGTATCTTACGGCGATTTATCATACCCTGTACTGTACTCGAGCGCTGTTGTGAAGAGTTTTTGAACTGTTATTTACTGCTTACAGATGGGCACATTTTCAGCGATTATCCTCCTTAACTCTATACTCCATGATAATAATTCTAGTTAGATCATGTATAGTAGGGTGTAGATTGTATTTCCTTAGTGTTGCAATAAAGATGCTAGTTCGTTTGCTATATTCTAACGTGTCTACATTAAAATCTCGTAATAACATTAATTTATTCTTATTGTTACGTAATCGTACTATTAGTTTAGAAAGTAATATTTAAAGTTTTCCGAGAAATATGTTAAAATCGCTTATAGGGGTTCTATACAAATAACGACCAGATTTAATTTACTTATAATTATACAACACCTTTGAAAACGAATATCAATTGTAGTTGATTTAAGTAACCTATATTTTTTGAATCTATGTAACTTTTTGTGTTTGCTAACACCTCCTTTAGATAATTTCGATTTTCTTGCATTAATAGCCACAATTTTATACCCTGTATACACCATTTTATACCATATACTTAACATGTAACAGTTCTTTTCGTCTATATATATGTTTTGTTGAATATATGTTCTTTTGAATTTTTGTTTTGTTGAATTTTTAAAACTTTTGAAAAATAGAAATTTGAATACTAATATGGAAAATATTTAAGATTTATAAGCATCTTTGTTTTTACAACGTGTCTATGATTTATTTCTATAAAAACATTTAGTATAGTCTATTGAATCTATTTTATTATTAATTGCAACATTATCAAGCAATTAAACATTATCAATTTAGAATTTATGCTAGAGATATTACTGTCGTTATATGGTATATATAACGACAGTAATATCTCTAGCATAAATTCTAAATTATATATATATATATATATATATATATATATATATATATATATGTAAGTAATTTGATTAATACAAACTAAGTGAATTTACCAAATAATTAAATTTAAATTTATTTAGATGTAGATTATGAATTAAACATTCTTGATTAATATCTTCTGTTGATGATATTTTTAAAACGAATATAGTTCAGCAAATGTTTTATAGGGATTAATTGAAATAATTACCCAATCATGTACACCTATTTGCACTTTAAATAATATGATAGGATATGTAATTGACGGGGATTATTATACCTTGACCGAATTTTCATTAAAACTGAAGACATTCCGGAAGCTTGCTGGTCAACAACAATAAAAATTTGATATATTTAATACTCTGAAATAGGAAACGAGATTTTTTTGGTATGAAACGCTATCTAGATAAATAGTAGGTCGGGATAAGGTTATATAGAATGTTCACAATTGTACGCAGCTTGCTATGCACTTTCTTTTAGTTTCAATAATGCTTAGGTTGCTATTTCCTATATGTAATAACTTTTATAAACTTAGGTACGTAGTTGTAAATAGTTATAGATAATAATTATTAACTACATCAATTTACTCGTAATTTCATTTTACACTATATCATGCTTCAGAGATAGCCACATATTGTTTTAATACTATTGTAATAATACGACGAGTATTAAAATAAGTAAAATTGGTAAGCTATGTAGTAGTTAGTAGTTGTTAGTTTTATTTCATATGTATGAAATGTGGATGGAAGCTTATGACGCAATCAAACCATCTATTTCCACAAATTTTCACATAGCTACATAATAGTGCAAAGATTACGTTTAAGAAACATTTCCGAAAAATTTGCTCTCGCTGTAGGGTTTGTGAAGGAAAATTAAAAATGATAAACAACACCTTGAAAATTAATTGCATTATTAAAAATAAAAATAAAGAACTTGTCAGGTCTATGTCACGGGGATGATTATTTATATTTTTTTAAATTATAATAAATTTGTTGTGGGATAATGAAACCATGTATTAATCTTCTATCATTTTATCATTGCATTTTGTACACTCGGAATTACTAAAAATATCGGAATAAGGATTTTAACATCGGAATAAGGTGCCTCCGATTTATTTTAATATGTCATTAATTTTGAATACAAATCAAGATCTAATAGCCAAACCTATTGTCTATTTCAAAAGTGGAAACAACCTTGGTCCTGATAAAATAGCCAAACCTTCAAAAGGGCACAATAAATGCTTTATTCTTGATTTCCTTTCGAGTTTTAGAAAAATAGCTCAGAAATAGGTGTCCTTAACTTAGTTGCTTGTTGAATCGCTTTCTTCGGTCAACCTGTTTTAGAGGGGTATTCCCAGTAGTCTTACCAAGTAGCCTAGTTCTATTACTACTCATCTACTAACTAAACATTTACATTAAATGCAAAATTTTGACAAATATAAAAAAAATTTGTTATACAAAATTCCATCTATTTTATAGATTAGGACTACTAAGAATTTTCTTCCCCATTGCTCTTACCAGCTAGGTCGATTTGATAAGAAATCCCATTAATCTTACTTGTAAGACTATTTGGTAAGACTTGAGAAGAAAATTTCTCAATAGTCTTATCAATAAAACTACTGAGAAGAAAATTCCCAGTAGTATTACTAGTAGGACATCTCGGTAAGACTGCTAAAAACACCCCGTAAAGTTATGTAATACAATTTATGTTCCCAAGTTATGATCATATAAAATCATAACAACGAGCGTTAACAACGTTCCAATCATCAGCTGTAGATGACCCGAAGGTAAAGTTTTTTAACACAGTGTCATTTAATTGAGAAGTTGGCATTAAATAAAACTTTATCAGTTTCTAGAGTAATATATTAATACACAAATCAATGCCTCAGTGGTTTGCTCTTTATTGTTTGCACTTTTTTAACTTTTTCATGTTTCTACTTTTATGAATAGGTGTGGTTTGATTTACTTATTTTTAATCTAATTAATATAAAATAAAACAATTAGTACAGAAAGAAACATTAACCTTTACAAGTACATTTTTTGAATAAACTAACTTCCTCGCTATGAAATCTGTCAAGTATTACACCTCATTATTAATGGCAGAAGAAGTTGTAGATACACTCATTGCAATCGGAGCTGCTCTGTCGTATTTTTTGTAATAGCAAATTTAAAGCGCTGTCAATTTATAAAATCACCAATTAAGTAAAATTCACTTAAAGAATAAGACATAATAATACTGTAAACAGAGTTTTTGTCTGTTAATCTGTTTATCTGTGCGTTTGTCCGATGTATTCGTGTTGCATCCCTAATATTTTATCGCCCCATGAGTTACAGAACTCGCGGCCAGTACCGTCGCAACAAAACTATTAGGCACTGTGTTATCGAACCGTCAAGATTATAAAGTTTATTGTTGTTGGTCTATTAAATTATACACTGACGTGAGATACGACAGTGAGGGTGCCGTACCAAGGCCGGAGCAGTAAATTTTTGACGTCTTATAGACGATGAATAGACTGAACAAAATGTATTAATATCACTGATGGTCGAAATTCAACTGATTATACAGCAAACAACGCTGAAAGTAATCAAAATGCGTACACACAGCTTCCACATTTTAAATGCATCACACAAATATATATTTTTGTTTCGTGCATATGCATGGTACAAAACCTTTCGAATGATATGTTTCATTCCCTTAATTCCTTTCATTGTGTTTTACTGAGTAGTAGAACTAATTGTAAAAAAAGCTATTCATTTTTTTCTATCGTAAAACTAATATAAGAAATACTTGGACAAACCCAAATATACGTTTAGGACAAATCCAAATATACGTACAGTTTAAAAGGTTTACTGAGTTTAAGAGGTATACTATCCAATATACTTACTAAATTTGACACGGATAAATGCCACATATTTCTTATTATGATAGTACTGTTGTGGCTTACTCGCAGAAAAAGTTCTACTTGTCAAAACTTTAAAAATAATCATGAAATCTATCTCAGCGCAGACCAAGTTATGCATATGCCGTATCCATTTAGATTAATTAGTCTTTCAGTTAACAGTCCAGTCTTTTATTAAACGGCGTCGTCCTGCTTGCTTGAATGATATTATTCTGACGATGCGTCTAAAAAACCATTGCACATATCTTGCAATATCAGCGACAGTAGGTGTGGCAATGGTGGCTCCTGGGCCACTTTTAAGCCGCCTACATTTATATAATATAACACTTATTGCTTATTTGTAACGAATCAGCGGCGGTCAGTCTCGTCGAATGGAATTAATAGGGTGACCATGCATTGTCTAGGCTGTTAAATGAAAGACTAATAAAGCGACATATATTATGCGTTTTATTAAGATAGTTAAACTGCCATATTAAGATAGTTAAACTGCCATATATCAGAAACCGTGACATGCTCTTGACAGTTTCAAAGATACTTTTACTTTTATGATGCTCTATAAATGAAATTGTATTTCTCTTGCTGCCGATACTACAGAATATACCAATCAAATAGTTACTAAGATATACGTAATATAGATAAAACTGTAATAAGATATACAGATAGAAATGTAAGACTTGTGTTGACCCAGGTTTTCTTATGATTAGATAAGAAGGTCTCGTTTCAAGGTCTCTTCACAAGCAAAGATATTAAATCGATGTTGAGTGAACTGTTTTATCTATTACTGTGTTTTGTATGTCGTTAATATAAATGGTATATGGGTATATGTAAATAATTTATTACATACGTTATCGTTATAAACAGTAGTGAGGGGCAGAGCCCTCGCCGTAAATTTTATAATAGGTACGTATATGGACAATGCTAATCATAAATTATCACCCAGGCTGAGACATTTGGCGGTTATCTCAATTATTCTTTTTAACTTATGTTGTTTGTACTGACTTTCCCCGTGTAGTTATGACACGTATCCAAAACATTTTAATATTTGCTGGGAAACTATCAGATAGTGTTTTCTTGCTTTTTACTTGCTCTTTTACTGACTCTTTAACTCTCTAATATAAACGCATAAAACCTATATTTTTTCTTACAATCTCATCATATAAACTAGAATTACCAGCTTTGAATAAAACTATTATTAGTGATTTTATCGCGTTTAATTACTGCTTTACTTATTTTTATTATTCCGACGTTTCGGATGCTTCACAGCACCCATGGTCACGGGATCCCAATGATGATGATGGCAACACCCATCCATCTTCTCTATTGAAATTCGGATGTTTTTCAGTGATATTAATACATTTTGTTCAGTGTATTCATCGTCTATAAGACGTCAAAAATTTACTGCTCCGGCCTTGGTACGGCGCTCTCTCAGTCGTATCTCACGTCAGTGTATAATTTAATAGACCAACAACAATAAACTTTATAATCTTGACGGTTCGATAACACAGTGCCTAATCGTTTTGTTGCGACGGTACTGGCCACGAGTTCTAAAACTCATGGGGCGATAAAATATTAGGAATGCAACACGAATACGTCGGACAAACTCACAGACAAACAGATTAACAGACAAAAACTCTGTTTACAGTTTATTATGTTTATTTTTGTGATCTTAATTGTTGAACTAAGCGCCTTATTTCGTATTACAATAAATACGACAGAGTAACTCGATTGCAATGAGGGCATCCACAACTTCTTCTGCCATTAGCTCGCCATTGAGTGTAATACTTGACAGATTTCATGTGGAGTTAGTTTATTAAAAGTGTACTCGTAAAGTTTAATGTTTCTTTCTGTACTAATTGTTTTATTTTTATTAATTAGATTAAAAAATAAGTATATTCAACCACATCTATTTATAAAAGTAGAAAAATAAAAGAAGTTAAAAATGTGCAAAAAATAAAGAGCAAACCACTGAGGCATTGTTTTATGTAGTAATATATTACTCTAGAAACTAATAAACTTTAATTAAAGCTAACTTCCCAATTAAATGACATTGTGTAAATAAAACTTTACCTCCGGGTGATCTACAGCTGATGATTGGAACGTTGTTAACCCTCGTTTTAAATGATCATAAAACTTGGCAACATTAATTTTATCACATAACTTTACGGGGTGTTCTTAGTAGTCTTACCGAGTTGTCCTACTAGTAATACTACTGGGAATTTTCTTCTCAGTAGTTTTACTGATAAGACTATTGAGAAATTTTCTTCTCAAGTCTTACTAAATAGTCTTACTTTTACTTTAGATTTCTTATATTTACGCGAAAACTACACATGATTAAAACTACTTTTACGGATTTTATCGCGTTTATTTTTGCTTTTAATTACTTTTATTTTTAATTCCCGACGTTTCGGGCGCTTTCCAGCACCCATGGTCACGGAGGACTGAGATGACTGACGTCCCGATGTCATTGTTAAACCCGGAGTACCTTCAGCTTTTTTTAATTATTGTTTCCACAAACTCACCATCGGACCATTCCGATCTATGCAAAATGAACTATGTCCTGAGGTCTTGCAGTGGTATGCTTGGGTTTAGTTTTAATTTTATTGATTATAGGATCCCAAGCAGGTGGTAGTACCCAGCCTCCTTCTCTATTGAAATTAGGATGTTTTTTTAATTTCAATAGCCTCACGTATCGTCCTTGGTAGGAATCGGTGTTCTTTCGCGAGGATTTGTGGTCTATCAAATCTGATGTAATGGTTGGGGCCGTCTAGGATATGATCACAAACTGCAGACTTCCCGGAACGTTGATGCTTCACATCAGCTATATGTTCTTTTACGCGGGTTCTAATTGATCTTTTTGTTTGTCCTATATAAGAGAGACCACATTCACAATCAAGCTTGTACACTCCTGCATCTTGTAGAGGAATATGACACTTGACGGATGGTAGGAACTAACTAATCTTCTTCGGCGGCTTGTGGAATGTTCTAATAGAAGCTCGCTTCAAGATATAGCCAATCTTGTCTGTGACACCTCTGACATATGGTAGTACAGCAGGCACACGCTCGACTGTGGCCGGCTTCACTCGGTCACTGTAACGTAGGCGCGGGGCCCGAAGCTTGTTGTCGTGCAGAACTTGCTTGACGTGCTGAAGCTCGGCGGCCAGGTGTTTGCTGTGAAGGATGGTGGTGAGATTCACCGTTTAAATATCGGTTTGTATGGGTCTTTTTCCTATACACAGTGTGACTAATGGTGTTATTAGGATTTCGGATGACTAACACATCTAGGAAAGGTAAGGAATTATTTGCCTCTAACTCCATAGTAAATTGAATTTTAGAGTTTATGGAATTAATATGTTCTAAAATTTTACCATCAGACAAAGTAACTGCATTTTTATTACACACATATCGCTTCGCTTCGATCGCTTATAAATATACAGTATACACTAACAAAATAACATCTAACACTAAATTAATTCGAGCGCGATGAATAGCGTGCTGCTAGATTTAATTTGCGTCACACGTCTACTCCCAACAGCGCTGCTTCTAGAACTAATTGCCGCTTGATATGAATAGTGCCAAAGCGTCATAGCGCCGTGGCGACTACTTACATACACCTCTCTAGTATATACACAGTAATCTATGCATACCTGACATAGACCTGACAAGTTTTTTATTTTTATTTTTAATTATGTAATTAATTGTCAAGGCGTTTTGATCATTTTTAACTTTCCTTCACAAACCCTACAACGAGAGCAAATTTTCCAGAAGTATTCTTTAGAAGTAATATTGTCAATATTATGTAGCTATTTGAAAATTTGTGGAAATAGATGGTTTGATTGCTTAATAAACTTCCATCCTCATAATCAATATAAACATTTTATACATAATATGAAATAAAATCCTATATTACCTAATATACATAGCTAATCAATTTTACTTATTTTAATACTCGTCGTATTATTACAATAGTAGTAAAACAATATGTGGTTATCTTTAAAGCAAGATATTGTATTAAATGATATTAAATTGATGTAGTTAAGAATTATTATCAATAAATATTTACAACTACGTAGCTAAGTTTGTAAAAGTTATTATATATAGGAAATAGGAACCTAAACATTATTGAAACTAAAAGAAAGTGCATATCAAGCTGCGTACAATTGTGAACACTGTATTTTGCGTGTGTCGTGGAATAAGATGTTAAATAATAACCTTATCGCGACCTACTATATATCGAGATAGCGTTTCACATCAAAAAATGTCGTTTCCTAATTCCGAGTATTCAATATATCAAATTTTAATTGTTGTTGACCAGCAAGGTTCAGGAATGGCTTAAGTTTTAATGAAAATTCGGTCAAGGTATAATAATCCCCGTCAATATAATAAATATATCGGTATTTACATATCCTGACATATTATTTTTTTTAAAAACTCTACAAAATGAAGTGCAAATAGGTGTACATGATTGGATAATTATTTCAGTAGGCGCTAATGATGTTAATCCCTATAAAACATTTGCTGAAGTATATTCATTTAAAAAATATCATCAACATAAGATAATAATCAAGAATGTTATTCATAATCTACATCTGAATGAATTTAGATGATGATTAGATGATGGAGGGTGCTGCCATCTGCTTGGGATCCTATAATTAACAAAATTAAATCCAAACCCAAGCATACCACTGCAAGACTTCATGATACTTTAAGCTCGTTTTGCGTAAATCGGATGAAAAATTAATATTCAAAAACTGAAGGTAACCGGACTAACTATGACATTGGGACGTCAAACATCTCAGTCCCCCGTGATAATGGGTGCTGTAAAGCACCCGAAACGTCGGGATAATAAAAATAAGTAAAGTAGTAATTAAACGCGATAAAATCCGTAAATAATAGTTTTATTCAATGTGTACTGTTCGCGTAAATTTAAGAAATCATTATAGAATTACCACCTTTAGACTATAGAACGAACAAGGTCAAGTATGAAAGGGTGAAGGAGACTTTATGTAAAATAGGTTGGTTTGAAGTACATTTCCGGAACCACATTCAATATTATATAATTATTAATCTTTTTATTACTATCACATTATTTCTCTTTCTTAAAAAACTCGTGATTTACGAGTATGTGCAACAGGAACAAAGTATGGTTCATATATTTGTAGCTACGTAAGGCAATCCATCACACCATTACGTCCCGTGAGTGTCGTAAGTGGTGACTATGGGAC
Organism: Parnassius apollo; assembly: GCA_907164705.1. NCBI lineage: Eukaryota > Metazoa > Arthropoda > Insecta > Lepidoptera > Papilionidae > Parnassius > Parnassius apollo. The sequence goes on along the minus strand of CAJQZP010000220.1, from coordinate 6,458,685 downwards.
ATGCCAGAGACATCTTTTGGTATCCTTCCGATAGATGGCGGTATAACGATTTTTTTACCGTTAAGTCCTATCAAAAGTCCTCTGCTGAACACAGACCTCTTCCATATATTGCCTCATAGGGGGCTTTCCTATAGTTCTCACGCTTGGCAGACGTGTTGGCAATTTCAGTTTTTTATATTTTGTCGTTATTAGAAAGGCGCTACTGCCCATCTTCTGATTTGTTTTCCTCTGTCGCCTCTTACAACACCCATGGGATAATACAGGGTAGTGGATGTTCTGGCACTGCCACTAGACGGTAAATTTGTTTACACTACACGTAAAGCAGCAGCGTCAAAGATGTTACACGTCTGGAGCGACCGTCAATCCATCTACCAAGCGTGATGATTAAGGTAAATTATTTTTAGTCCAGCTATAGACTTTTACGGGTTACGGCCTTTAAATTCACCTATTTATACATTGAAATAAAAAAGTGTTGTGTACATGGTAGAACCACGCTGCAGCTATATTATGGTTTTTGGCACGAATGGGTCGGCTTGACCAGGGTCCTACCACACTCTCACAGAATAGGAGTGTGAAACAGCAAAATAATGCTGTTATAAAAAAATATCGTCACTAAAGTTTTAAATATTATTGAATTGTTTTATGCCTTTTACAGCAAGGTAAACAACCATGGAGGCAGTGGTATTCGATGGGAAAACCCTCACACTAAAATATGATCCAAAGTATCCCATGCCGAAGATCGTGAAAGATGATGATGTTATCGTGAAAGTTGAGTATTCCGGCGTCTGTGGTACAGATCTTCACATTATCCAGGTAACGTTATAAGTTTTTTCTTGGTTAGTGGCTCATTTGTATATTTTAAAAATAATTAGAAGTTATAAACGAACCGCATGGTTTTTTGAGCATGACCGTCCCATTGCCATTTCAGATTTTTTTATAAAACTTAAGTGACAAATAAACTTACAGTTCACCTGATGGTAAGCGGCTTCTGAAATCCATGAAGACATGGAGCCAACTTTTTAAATAATTAAACTAGACATTTTAAATAACTAATCATTTGACGTATATTATGTTAGAAAAATAATATTATCGCTGAATAACACAAATTCAGAAGGATAACACGAGGTGTCTACAAAGATTATCAAGATATAGAATGATGATATTTCTGATAAATCTGGTAAAAAGACACTCGTAAATAACTATTGGCCCATTGTGCTGTTCCTATCCTATCCAAAGTGTATGAGAAGGTTGTGCATGAAAAACTTACATCATTTTTTGATAATAATTAAACACAATCAATGTGGGTTTCGGAAAAGTAAATACACTAGAAATGCGGTATATGACTTAGTAAATACCTTACATAACTAAATAACAAACAATATACGACGGAGCTCTTCTTTGATATGTGGAAAGATTTTGTTTCGCATGATCAACTTCTAGCAAAGTTGGAGCACTACGGCGGTAGAGGCATTGCTTTGAACTGGATAAATACATACATGCAGAATAGAATGTAATTAGTTGAAATCGCAAAACTTGACTCTAAACATGTAGCAGAAAACTACAGATCTGAGTTTAGGCAAAATAAGTTTGGCGTTCCTCAAGGAAGTATACTGGGACCTCTTCTGTTCCTGATTTATAGTAATAATCTCCCAAACGTGACCAAGCATCGATGCATCCTATTCACTGATGATATATCTGTAATAGTGACAACTGGTAACAAATTGACATTAAATGACCACAAAAATGACATTAATAAAACTATGATTCAAAGAATTAATTGGCTGAGAAATAATAATTTAATTATTAATATTGACAAAACGAATTTAATGAACTTTAATGACATACAAAATTTGACATTAAATATTTAGGTTTTCCGTTTCCGGTCTCTGGAACATTAACATCACTGTGATTCTATCCGTAACAAATCATTTAAAATAAATAGTTCGAAGCCGCCTTAGCCGTCAAAACTACTGTGAATCACAAAGTGGCACTCCGGTGAACACAGAATCAAGAAAACTCTGGGCTACGAGCAAGATATATCCAGTATAGTGCAGAATATAAATCCAAAATAACATTTGAGGTTAGAACATTTCACATAATTCGAAATTCATTCTGTCAAAATACTTTACCCTGTCAAGTTGACATTACCTTCAAGGAGCGAACCTAACGTTCATTTACTAAGTTGGCATTACCGTCAATGAATGAATGAATGACAGTTAACCTCACGTCAGGTCATTAAGTTGGTATACCTGCGAGCGAACGATAGGGTGATCACCAGTGTTGCAAGTACATGAAAAATAATAACTACGATTTATAGTACGTTCCGTTCTACGCTGCTTGTACTAAAAATATGGAACAACAATTTCAATTATTATTTAACAACATGAAATCAGAAATGCAGAAACAAATAGCGGAGCTAAACGAATCACTTACAAAAAACTTAATGGATAGGATGGATGAAAAACTTAACCCTATTATTGAAGAGAATGAACAATTAAAACAAAAAGTTGGCGATCTAGAGAAAGAGGTAGAATCTTTGGAAAGAGATAAGAAAGGTAACAACATTATTATTTTCGGACTAGAAGAGGGAGAAAACTCGATTCGGAGCTATTTGAAAGTGTCAAGGGGATCCTGAAGGAAGACCTAAACTTGAATATGGAGCAATTTGAAATAAACAATTTATACAGACTGGGAAAAAATAAAGTTCAGAATAAACCAAGACCGGTGCTTTGCTCTCTTATGCATGGAAAAAAGATGAAATAATGAAGAACAGGAAAAATCGAAAGAACATTTATATATCAGAGGATTACTCGAAGGAAGTCTTGAAGAAAAGGAAAGCATTGCTACCACGGTTAAAAGAAGAGAGAGAGAAAGGAAATATAGCTTTTCTGAATTACGACAAACTAGTAGTCAAAGAAGTCAACGCAGAAAAAAGGAAAAGGGAGCCAACTACCTCACCGTCACCATCCAAAACTCAACCTAAAAAACAACTTACCCTAAACTTTGCTAAAAATAACAGGATGCATGCCTTCGATGCAAAAAGACCTAGATCAAACTCTCTGGCAAACAAACCTGTACCCAATAAACAATAGCAATTAAACGAGAAACGGAAAACCCAAACAAACTATGAAAGCAAATAAATAGAAAAAACACATCTTCCCCCAAGCCGACTGGTCCTCGTGGGGGACAAAGACCATAACCCTTCAACAACACACAGAGAAACAACTACAAAGAAACAAACATTTACGTCGCAGCTCTTAACGTGCGCACACTGAAAAATGAAGAAAACCTTATAGAATTAAATAATGCGATATCAATTAAATGGGATATTAACAACAAATTAAATGGGATATCCTCTGACTCTGTGAAGTAAGACGAATGGGAGAAAAAATTAACTTGGAACCAGACTTCTTAATGTATCATATAGGAACGACGCCAGGCCTTCATGGCGTTGGTTTCATCGTCAAAAAATATCTTGAAAAATCTATTGAAGGATTTATCGGAATTTTGGAACGCATAGCAATGATGAACCTAAAACTACCGGGATATAAAGATCCTTGGTCTATTTTACAAATATATTTACCAACAGAACAATCGGAATTAGAAACCATAGATAAATTCTACATCGATCTAAATAACACTATCCAAGAATCCAGGCCCACAAAAACTTAATCATCATGGGTGACTTCAACGGCCAAATTGGAACTAGGCGCCTGGGAGAAGAAACAACACTAGGACCATTCATCTACAGAAATAAAAGTAGGAGCAGAAATGGAGAAAAACTTATAAACTTCACATTAGAAAATAACCTAACTATTTTAAACTCAGTATAGAAGCAATGGAAAGAAGCATGATGAATGTGAAAAAATCGGACCGACTGAGAAACTGTGTAATAAGAAGCAAAACAAAGGTTACAGACATAACGCACAAACTTAGAAGACTGAAGTGGCGATGGGCGGGGCACATGATAAGAGGAAGAGATAAATGGAGCAAAAATGTGACGCAATGGTATCCAAGAGAAGGAAAAAGGAAAAGAAGGAGACCACAAAAAAGTGGGATGATGACATCAGGCAAGTGACAGGCGTAACATGGAACAGGGTGGCTCAAGAAAGATGTGAGTGGAAAGGATTGGAGGAGGCCTTTACCGACTGGCAAACAGATCTTCAAAAAATAAGAAAACCTCAAATAAAAGACTAGATTAAGGATAACAGTAGTATTAATCTTTGCATATATTTCTCTTTTTATGTAATTTTTGATCTGAATAAAAAGGCTATATAAATAATGATGTACAAAATTTGACATTAAATATAAATTATGAAGGAAAAATACTTACAAAATACAATAATAAAAAAAATCTTGGGTATAGAAATTGACCATAAAATAGATTGGAAACAACAAGTGAAAAAAGTATGCATTAAAATCAATCGTTTCTCGTTTGCAATTTATAAATTAACAAAAATAGCAGGAAAGAGTATATCCCTTGCAGCGTACTTTGTTGACATTAAATTATTTTAGCGATACGGACTCATCATATGGGGTAACAGCATGGACATAAAAAAGGCGTTCATTGCACAAAAAAGTATGTTAAAGCAATATGTGGTACTGTACTGTACCGAACGAGCCATGTCAGCCTTTGCTTAAATACTTGAACATTTTGAAAAATTCCTGTCTATTTATTTTTGAAGCTGTAAAATTTGTAAAGAACAATTTGTATTATTTCACACAAGCCAAAGACTTCTACAAACAAGGCACTAGAAATAGGAACAGCTTGGTTCCCGCTATAATTCCCAAGAGTGCGAGATTCCATAAAAATTGCTATTTGATGTGTATATAATAAGATACCACAAGTAATTCATGACCTACGTTTTATTAAATTTAAAACAGAATTATACAACTGGCTCGGTGAAAAGGCTTTTTACACTGTACAGGAATATTTAAACTATAATAGGTAATGGCAACTTGACTGATACTCAAATTTACTAAACCAGTTGTGAAATCTTTATTAATTATCACCTATTTTTTGATTACTTGTTGACATTTTGTTATAATAGACATTTTATTCATAAATATTATTATTTCGGTATTTTATAGTTGTAAAATTTTTAAGCCATTAATAATGGGGGACTAAGCGGATGTTATTAATATGACCATCTTCAGTGTATTTAACCAAACGTAAATAAATATTTATATTCAATTCATTTCATACTAAACAACTTTTGACATTGTAATAAATATTTTTGCAGTGTGTAAATTTGATAAGATATCGTCATGTGATCGTTATAATAATTTGGCTATTTTAATTAAACACAGGGTGAGTTCCCAGCATCCAAAGAACGACCTTTGCCCTTAGGTCATGAATTCAGTGGAACTGTCCACGATGTGGGAACGGCGTCGATCTTCAAGAAAGGCCAGAAAGTGGTTGTTGATCCCAACCGGTAAGACGAATAATATTTCTGTATATATTACTACAATATATTATCACAATTTAAACACAGTTTGTTTTTCGTGGTAGAGCCATGTTTCAGCTATATTAGTAGTATACATTATAGCACGAATGGGTCGGCTCGACCGGGGAATGGCCACGCTGTCACAGAATCTCCTTCTTTGGGTGCCACTTCTCTGCGAAGGTTTGCGACCATCATGGCTATCTTTATCTTTGAAGCTACAGCACGGAAGAGAGTGCGTTCTGAGGTTAAACCATTAACAAAGATTCTTCAGCCTGTATGTTTTTCACACTGAATACCAGCGTAAAATGCTGCTTAGCTTAGTAGTGTTAATCGTATGGTGAGTGTAGAGAATCGGTAACCCTTTTGACTGAAAACGAGGCATTCCATCCTAGCCCACACGGGTGACAACGCATATGTATTTTGATTCGTAATCGAGAATAGATGGTGATGTCTATGAGCCACAGCAACTGTTTACCATCAGGTGGATTGTGTGCTCGTTTGTCATCCTTATGCTATAAACAATTCATTTTCGGACAACTGTATAACTTTTAAAACTGTGGTGTAACTTGTGGGCTCGAATCTCGTAATGAAATACTTTTATGTGGCTTACAAACGATTGCTTCGAGTGCATAGGTGAACTATGCGATAACTTGTTAAAACTACTTTTATATTTTTTTATATTATTCTTTTCTGATGACAGGGCATGCAGTATTTGCAACTTTTGTCGCGAGGGCAACTACCAGTATTGCCTGACGGCTGGGATTAACAGCACCGTCGGCATCTGGCATGATGGAGGCTGGGCACAATACGTGCTGGTGCCGCAAAGCCAAGTGTACGCTTTACCCGATGAAATTACTACAGAACAGGGTTTGTTTAAATATAGCTTCTAGCGTACTAACTGATGCTTTATGATATTATATTTTACTATATATTACATATAGACTGTAACTTTACGTATACTGTTGTTATTTTTTGAATAAATAATTAAAAATTATATTCATCAGGATCATAAAAGTATATTGTATATTATTTTTTATTTTGCATGAATATAGCACATAATTTACCCGACGGTAATGCTCGATTAAGACTCAAAATGCAGATGCGTAGTCACCCCTAAGGGATAAGATGGAGTGCCTCGTTTCCAGTAAAAATAGTCTCCAGTTCTCTACACCCACCATATGAAAGAGCGCACTTAGCTGCTATTTAACGTTAGTATTCTGTGATTGGGTAGTCCTTACCCGATCGAGCTGATCCATTAGTGTTACAACAATAATTTAGCTACAGTGTACAGGCTCTACCACGTATAAATAGGGTATTTTACACCATGTAAAATAAAATCAAAAAATATATATTTATGATAGATTTCGTAAAAAGTAAACGAGAAATATTGAGTTTATGTTTATTTATTTTTTATAGGATAGGGTGACAAACGAGCACGCCGCCCATCTGATGGTAAATGATTGTTGTGGCCCATGGATATCTACCATCTATCCTCAATTACAATGCAGCATGGCTCTACCACGTATAAAAAAGTTTATAAGTTTATAAAATTGTATTATAATTTTTATATTTCAATTTTAAGAATACTTTTTTCGTCTGTGCCTCAAATCCGCAAAACGATATTAGCATATTAGAAACTGTCGTGACGTCACTGATCCACACAAACTGTATTAGTGTTCTGTGTGATTAAAAGAACTAGCTAATGTGCTGTGTTATTTTGAAAATTTTCAAGTTATCATTACGATTATTGAGTTTTATTCCGAATATTATTCAAAATGCATCATAAAAGACAAATTCGTATAAGCAGAAAGTTCTAATATACCAAGGATAAATAAATTGATGGTGGCAAAAAAAAGTATTTGGGTATCTTCTTACCAGTTTTAACCAAGTATTTCTTATATTTAAATACTTGACACTTGAATCCATAACTTTCCCGGCGTTCTAATAGCACTACTCAGTTTTAAAAATTATATAAAAATTATAGTGGTTCATCATCACTCTAGGATTGATTTAAAACAATTTTTGAAGTAGGGTATTACCACTATTGTGAGCAATCCACGTGCTTTCTCACTGCCTACTTCTCTGGCGTTAAAGATTATGTATTCATGTGGATGAAATTATTTTACTTAGACTTTTTATTCTACATATATGTTTAACCCTTTAATTCGCAATGTTAAGTATACTCAACTATTAATAAAAATATTTATATTATAGAAATTGTTGATTATTTATATGGTAACACTTTACAATCGGAGAGGCAAACAAACTGACAAGCTAAAAAAAAGTATCTCACACGTCACACGTCAAAATTTGATACTTAGCCGCAAAATGGCGTCGGATGCAGCAGCAATGCGTGACCGTAAGGTAATTTATTTCCGAATTTCGCGATTGTCATAAGATTTGTACATTTATTTTGCTATAATTGTGTTTGCAAATAACTAACCTTTGTTTTCATCTTATTATTGCATCCCCAACTGCATTTACTAATTAAATAAAACAAGCGTTTGATGCATGTTGAGTATTTTTAACGTTACGAGACATAGACTAAAGTACATATAACTGGGTACGTTAAGAATACTCAACGTTGCCCGACACATACAGTAACATTAATGCTGTTTTATATGGTGTTTTTATGTTTGTGTTTTTTTTGGTAATGAGTTATGGTTTTTAATAGCTATCTTTTTAATGGTTATTGTTTTAAATGTAATGCATTTGGGTTTGTTTGAAATTATGCGAATTTCTTTAAGTGTATTTGCTTGGTTATTTGGGTTTTGTATACTTTTTTTTGGTTGTTGAAGGTAAAACCACAATGGGAGCGGACTAGGCGTATTATGGCTTTGGTGCCTCCTGCATGCGCCCCTTCTGATAGTAGCGATACTTCAGAAGATGAAGACCAGGTTCCTAAATTACTAGAACACGTTGAGACGAATGACTTATCTGATTTTAGTTCCGAGCCAAAATCAATAGAGTCTTCTTTAGAAACGTTAAATATCCTGGACGATCTATCTGATAATAGTAACACCAATATCCAACAAAATTCAGAATCTCCCATATCTCCTTACGAAGAAGATACAGTCCCATTGACTCCACTTATGAATGAGATATTTAGACCGGGGTCAGAGTTACTACATACCTTACCTACATTAAATTCGCCACTTTTATCTGCACTTCCTGAAAATACAAGATCAAATAAAAGAAAAGCTATCAATAGACCGAAATTAGTAACAAAAAAAGTAAAAAAATATATCATCAGACAAAAGGTAAATTTAAATATGCAGGAACTGTTGAAGACCTGTTTCAATTCAGCACACCTACCGATACTAAATCTCCTCTTGACTACTTTTATTCTTTTTTTTCGCAAGATATTATAGATCTAATAGTGGATCAAACAAATTTATATGCTGTACAATGTGGAGGGGGGCAAGCGAAAGGCATAAATATATCCAAAGATGATATTCATGACTTTCTCGGCATAACCATTTTAATGGGAGTAGTGAAAATGCCATCTTACAGGGACTATTGGAGTCAAACGTTACGATATGCACCTATTGCCGATGTCATGCCCCTGAAAAAGTATGAACAAATTAGAAAATACCTCCATTTTTCGAATAATATCGATGCAAATGATGACCGTTACTTTAAAATACGTCCTATCCTCGAGAAAATAAGACAAAACTGCCTATTACTTGAAGAAGAAGGAAGGTACAGCATCGATGAAATGATGGTACCCTATAAAGGCACTAGGGCAGGCAGCCGCCGGCAGTATCTGCCAAAAAAACCCAAAAAATGGGGCTTCAAAATGTTTATACGAGCAGGAGTTTCGGGGCTAGTATATGATTTTTTGCCATATGGTGGTGACGATACTTTTAGGGGCATGTCATTTAACGAGTATGAAAACAGCCTTGGCTTAGGGGCTAAAGTGGTTCTGGCTCTGGCGAAGACTATACAGAAAAGACCTGCAATTTTATACTTTGATAACTTTTTTACGTCACTTGAATTGATACATCTTTTACGTGACGAGTACGGATTATTCAGCTTGGGCACAATTAGAAGCAATAGACCGAGAGGATGTGAAGATAAACTACCTACATATAAAAATTTGGCAAAAAAAGGAAGGGGTTCAAGCAAGCAAGTGGTTTGCAATAAAAATAAAATTGCTGTTATAAAATGGCATGACAATAAAACTGTTACCCTTGCTAGTTCATTTGTGGATTCGCACCCTATTGAAAAAATCAAGCGTTATTCGAAAGATGCTAAGACAAGGGCAGAAGTTGATTGTCCTCAAATAATAAAACAATATAACTTGCACATGGGGGGCGTCGACCTGGCCGATATGTTAATCGCAATTTATCGCAGTTCTTTCAAAACCAAGAGGTGGTACATGGCTATATTTTCGCAAGCCATAGACATATGTGTCAATAATGCATGGCTGTTATACAAAAGAGATAACAAAATATCACTCAGTAAATGCATGCCATTAAAAAAGTTCCGGATTAATGTATGCACAAAACTATTTAAAAAAAAATAGAGTTCCCAAAGACACGAATAAGGAAAATAATGCTGCTGCCCAAATTCAATTACCATCTGCGCCGAGACCACCTGATGCTGTACGATACGATAACACTGGGCATTTGCCAGTATTTGTTCCCTATGGTAGATGCAAATTTTGTAAAAACGGTTTCACAAATATACAATGTACCAAATGTTCTTTGAGACTATGCTTAGAGAGTAAGAGAAATTGTTTCTATAACTTCCATGTAAAATAGTAAACTTTTTATTTTAATGTATTCGTTTTATTTTTGATCATCCATAAAAGAGCAATGTTGAAAATACTTAACGTCTCTACATACCTTTGATTCTTTGTATCTTTCGTGATGTTGAGTTTAATCAACATATGTTTTCTCAAAAACAGTTTTTCAAAATATTTTTTTATTATTTTTATGGACATTGTTATTATATGAAATATATTTTTTTGTACAAGAACTATTAAATTACGAAAAAAAAATTACTTGCGCGTTAAAGGGTTAAAGATGTCTGTGTCAAAAAATCTCTTTTTCCAGCTGGTCTCTGCGAGCCATACTCTTGTATCTCCCATGGTTTTGACCGTGCTTCACCTCTGCCGATTGGTAGCAAAATTCTCATAGTTGGTGCGGGTATAATAGGTAAGTATAAATATAAAATATATAATTTTTTTTCTCGACGAACCAATGAGAATAAAGATTCTAGAGTACAAACATCGTACTAGAAAGCGAAGTGCAGGTTATCTTGTTACTATATGGAATGGTGACTGGTAAAACATTCATGCAACGCCATTCTTATGGGAAGCTTATGTTTAGCACTGGACTGAAATGACTGTGGACTTGAAAATGATGGTGATGATAAAGATAATAATGATAGTTATAAATATATAAAAGCCCGTGTTAGTTTATTGTTTCTTTCTGTCAAGCAGTTCTTAGAAGCAGCCCGGACTCAGGCAGTTGGCGGTGTTTCAACCCCGTGCCTCGAGAAGCGCGTAAAATCGTAGTCCTGTGTCTGATATCTCTATAGCCATTTCCGATTGTGACTATGGGAGTTGAGGGAATAGTGTGCACCTGTGCTTGCGCATACACTTGGGCGCTGTTCGTTTAATCCTGTTCTGTGAACTGCAGTGTGAAGTAAAGTACTCGAGATCGAATTTCGTTCATTTAATTCACCATTATTGTAGCAATGCGAGCGTTAACCATGTGAGCCGTGGTAGCTCAGATGGTTAACGCTCGCTGTAAATATAACAGAACGCCAGTAACCCGGGTTTGATCCCCGCCGGCACCAATGAAATTGTTAATTGCAATTTTAGGTGCTGATTTACCACATGCTCGGCGGTGAAGGAAAACATCGTGAGGAAACCTGCATTTCTTAGGAATAAGAGAACAAAATATTTCAAAAACATGTGAAGTTCGCCCACACGCTTTGGGGCAACGCGGCGGACACTTCCTTGCCCTAAAACCCTCTCAGAAACGAGGGGAAGCCTGTGCTCAGCAGTGGGACGTATATAGGCTGTAACTTTACTTTTATTGTAGCGACAAATAGGCATCCGTCTCAGCATCATGCTACAGTGAAATAGCCACAACGTTGATTTTCTGCCGTTGGTTCAAGAACTCACGAGCAATTGCCTAACATATTTTGTCCATGTAAAAATTAAGAAAGTGAAAAAAAGATGCAATTGTTAATTCCGATTATCACCTATAGTTGACATTGCTGTGCCTGTTACGTCGCAAATAATCTATCACCCAATCTAGACCCGTGGGAGTTAGAGGTTACTATGAGAATGTTTAGAACCATCCCCTCAGTCCCCCTGAACAGTATATATTTATCTTACCCGGCTATGTATCAATTCAAATTCCGCCATTTTTCTTTAAGAAATTATTAAATTTCTTAAACAAAAATCCTTTTGCACTTTAATAATAAATAAATTTATATGAGAAAAATATTTTTATTATATTATGTTATTGTATAAACCATAACATTAAAACCATATAATTAAAAAAAACAAAAACAAAACAAAATTATTTCAATTTCAATTTCAATTTCAAATCGTTTATTGCTTCTATAATGTACAGTACATTAGCAGTGACCATTATAGACCCTGTCGGGCGTTGCAATATACAAGAAATATACAATAAAATAATTAAATGGACTTATAACTATGTAACATCATTATATTATATTTGGCTATTTTGAAAATAAAATGTTATTTAATACTTAGTATTTAACTATCAAAAAATTCAGTAAGCGTGTAAAAGCATTTGGATATAAGATAATCATGAAGTTTTTTATTGAATGAACTTAATTTTACATCAGATTTTATATTTATGGGTAGTTTATTGAATATTTTAATTGCCATGTAATATGGACTACAATTGAGCATTTTGGTTCTAGATGGGGGTAAGTATAACCTATGTTTATGCCTAGTATTTACATTGTGTGTTTCTTTTATCTGGGTGAAGAAGTGTTTATTTTTAAATACGAAATTACTTATATCTTTTATGTAAATAGAAACTAAGGTTAATAATTTAAATTTAATGAAGTAGGGTCGACAGCTATGTCTGTTATCAATTCTGGCAAGTATCCTAACACATTTTTTTTGTAAAATGAACAATTCATCTGCATTGACACTATTACCCCAAAGGATAATGCCATATTTTAGCCACGAAAAGGCATACGCGTAATATGTTGAAAGTGCAGTTTCTAAATTTGTGCTATAATTAATTTGATAAAGCGCATATGTAAATTTAGAGAGCTTGCATTTAATTTTTTCAATATGTGACTTCCAGTTTAAATGTGTATCTACATTAAGTCCAAGCAAGTTATACGAGTCTACCTCTTCTATTAGGGTATTTTGTAATTGAAAATTAATTTCTAGGGGTGGGTAATATGAACGAAATTGTAAAATTTTTGTCTTTTTAAGGTTTATTTCTAGATTATGGCTATCAAGCCAATGAGTGACATTATGAAGTGTATCATAGATAAGGGCTTCAGAGCTAATGTTGTCGTTACTTTTTATAAGTATTGACAAGTCATCTGCAAATAATACTGGCAGTGTTGATTCTCTATACAAACATTTTGGCAGGTCATTTACATAAATAAGAAACAGCACACAGCCTAAGACGCTGCCCTGTGGGATTGAACTAGTAAGGTGTTTCTCTTCAGAACGAACTTTTATTACTTCATTTGTAATTTGGTTGAAGTGTTCAATTTCTACAATTTGCTTCCGGTTATTTAAATAGGATTTAAACCAGTTATGTACTAGCCCACGGATACCCGAATTCATAAGTTTTAAAAGTAGTTTATCATAGGGCACCCTGTCATATGCTTTCGTCATATCAAGTAAAATACCAAAACTATGTTTTTTATCATTTAAATTTTGTAAGGCCATTTGTATGAACTTGTATACAGCTAGGGTGGTTGATCTTGATTTTTCTGAATCCATTTTGGCTATCATCCAGTATTTCATACTTTTCAAGGAATGAGTAGAGTCTATTACACATTGCTTTTTCGTATATCTTTGAAAAGGTGGGCAGTAGGGCTATTGGTCTGTAGTTGTTAGGGTTTTTTTTATCTTCTTTTTTGTGCAATGGTTTTATTAGTGCTATTTTGAGAGGGTCTGGAAATATGCCATGTTGAAAACTTTGGTTTACTAAAAAAGTAAGGGGATAGACAAATTCTTCAGTGCATTGTTTTAAAAGCGCCGGTGGTATATCATCCACACCACAGCTATATTTAGTTTTTAATTTTTTTATACTATTTGGATAATTGCAACCGGGCAGTAAAATACAGCCGCAATGGTTTAAACAGATATGTAACATGAAACGATCGCCGTCTTGAATGATACTGTTGGGGTTCAGATCCGCTAGAGAAACAACATATAATGCAAGACATAGCTATGAAAGACTAACTCTGCGTCCGCGAATCCACCTGGCCTGGCGACTACGGCGTAATATCCTTTCTACGATGGGAGGAGTCTAAGTTTAGCAGTAAGCATTTACGAGCTGATGAAGTGAAAAATGAAGAGAATATTTTTCTTTCAGGTATCGATATATATATATATATATATATATATATATATATATATATATATATATGTACAACGCACTAGATTTGGCATTCCGAACACTCACTACGTTCAACTTAACTGTACTGCAATCCGTACACCTGTTATTGTGGTTTCGATATTTATGCAGTGCGGAGCGGCGTTAATAATAATTTTATATTAAATTAGCACATATGCAAAATAAACGAAATTTTTAAAAAGTGTACGATTAATGATACAATCTAAATAAATAATTATTTATTATGACAATTTTCGCGCGTTTAAATCAACTGCGCATGCGCGATTCTACTGTTTCCCGCGCATGTTTATGTTCACAGAGTAGTGCAAATTTTTTGTATGGAATAACTTCTCTAGTACGTGTACCAACCTTCTAAAGGAGGCCCCACTGACCCGAGTGCTGCACACTCTAAATAAAGTAGCACAGGGTATAGATTTATTCTACTGTTCCTTGGGTGCATTCACAGAAGTGAGAGTATATGTATTGTGTTATAATAGTTGATAAATTGTGTTCTGTACTCATTAAATTAGATAGTTTTATGTGCCTACGCTGTCGTATTAGGAATGCCTGTAAAGACAGAGGTAGAAATAAATAAATAAATAAATAAATATAACTCAACGCTTTCAGGAAACCTTTGGGTTACTACACTACATCATCAAGGGCATAGAGAAGTAACAGTTTCCGAATTGAACAAAGCCAGGCTGGAAATTGTCAAGAAACTAGGTGAGTAACAGCAATAATTATTTTATAATTTTATAAAGATTTATCACGATTACTACGTATATTACTTGTTTAGTACGTACAAACTAAAAATATATAAATAATCTAACAATTTATAACTAATTTCGTATTTTGTATGGCAACATTAACGTGTAACTTTTTGTATTGATTTACTCAGGCAAGTTTTTTCTCTCTCTTCTGTCAACCTAGCCAGCCTGCAGATGCTCTGTCCACTAATTTAAGGAAAAAATCCAGAAATAAAAAGTTTTCAAAAGTTATTGCATATTTTTCTTATACACTACATTGAATAAAACTAATTTACGGTTTATATCGAGTTTACTTAAACTTATTTTTTTACATATTTTAAATCACGGCGTTTTCACACAGGCAGACAGTGTGAGCGGTGAATATTAGTGGTGGTAGTCTGTTAGTTTGTTTGTAGTTTTAGTAAAAGTCAAAAATGCAGTATCCTTGTTCACGAACGAAAGATATTTGATCAGAGCCTTGTATTTGTTGACCTACGTTCAGCAGTGAACTTGTGAATTACCATTCAAATATGATGGTAATGAAGAAGCTAAGCTAAGATTCGAAACCGGGATGTGTGACTTAATAGTCAGACATCTCATATCCACCACCTCATGATTCGTAAGAAATGACAAAGGGGAATCAAACAGGAGTTGGACAGCACCGCTTTCCTGACAACAAGCTGCGGTTGCCAAACCACTAGCCAAGTGAGATAAGTACGGCGAACATCTCTCCTATAAGATCTGTGATCTGTGAGGAAATCCTAAGTTCAGCAGTGGACCTGGATAGGTCTTAACGAATAAATGAATTTAAGACATAATAGTCAGATAGATGCTCTCATTAGGTTCCAGTATCTTCAGCTTTGCGCATTCAATAGCTGGTATCCGATTTGCGTGTATTTTGCCGTCTTCCTCCATCCTCCATTAAAGAGAAGTGTACGTCTTAAACTTAAAATATATCAAGTTACTTAATTTTTCAGATACCGGATTCAGGATTATAACACCCGATGTATTGGAGAAGGAAAAACAATTATATGACGTCATAATCGATTGCACCGGTAACTACGTTATTTTACACACGATAGGGCCCTCGTATTATCTAGAAATACAACTAAGTACCTTTTCTTTGATTTCTGTTGCATAAAGACATTAAATACAGTATATTTATATTTCGCTACCAAAAACCAAAACAAGAAACATGTATGCAGTTAACTCTGTGGTGGAAATGAAACCTTCAGAAAACAAAACTTCGAAAGAATGAGACGAACGCAGAGTATCAGGAGTAGGATAATGGTAGGGTTTATTTATTATAATATTGTTACTAACTTTACTACATATTAATACAGACTTCAAGTTTTCAATTTCATCATCGTAAGTACGTTCATATTTTCTAATTTATAAAATTAAATTTAAAAATTTCGTCTTTAATTCTTACTGCTCATAGATCACATGCATAGTCTCCATATACAATAGGAGATACTGTATACTATAGTCTATCTCATTCTCTCGCAGGCTAAATCCTATAGATTTATATGTTTGTCTCTTATTAGTGTCGCGTTTTCGTTTCATCGAGTTTCAGATCACAACGATTCTAAAGAAATTTTCATTACACAAATGTTTACATCGTTCTGTGCTTTATGAGTAGAGCTACGCGAAACATTTAAAATATACGTTTAAATGCTATTTATAAGAATGATACGAACATAATATCAAATTTTAATTTTCTTCGAAAGTGTTGTTCTTAGGTGGTGAGACTCATTATCTGCCAAGGAGTCCGTCTCGGTAGCTACCACCCTGTCACGTTTTCCTGCCACCAAACGCCTTGCCCTTCACTGCCGTATTCCGGTCTGAAGGGTACTGCCAGTATATTTACAGGCAGTGAAGCATTCCATTTTAGTCCTTAGAGATGAACCATCTGTAACCTAGTTTATTTGAAGTTGGTTGCAGGTGTCTGTGGGTGATTGTAGCAACTTACTACCAGCTAGACTGTAACTTCGCTCGCCACTTTAATAAAAAAAAAAATATATGTGAAAGCATTCACTTTCTATAATTCCAGGAGTTGGTAAAGTGATGGAAACAAGTTTTAACTATTTGAGACACGGTGGGAAATATGTGCTTTTCGGATGCTGCCCACCCACGCACAAAGCTACGTAAGTATAATCTTTATTTAAAACCTTTATTCAATCTGTTAGAATAATGTGTTATTTATATATTAACTATTTATTCTCGACTGCCACGTTGGTTTAGGGATTTTGAGGTCCCGAATCCCCAATCAGGCTAAAATATAATTTCTGTCGAGATATTCTCAGTAGCAATCCGGAGTCAAGGAGTTCGCGGTATTTCAACCACGTGCCACGGAAAGCACATAAAGCCATTGGTCCTGGGTGAGATCTCTTTCCGGTCGTGTTGAATAGCAGTTCCTTTGGACTATGAGAGTGATGAAAAAATAAAGTGCACATGTGCTTGCGGATACAGTCGGGCACTATAATTCTGTCTTACGCTGGGGTACTTTAATCCCGTCCGCAGATGGCTAATCTCTGTTTGAGCCTGGCCGCCGTGAACAAATGTTTTTTTTTAATTAATTCTCATGGTTCTCGTAAGAGAAGACTGTGAGAAGTGCCAAAAATTTTATTTATGGCTGCGGCTTGTCAGACGTGAATGAAATACTCAGACCAGCTATAGGCTGCAGTAACAAAGGTGCCAAACGTGTGACACTGCGATTCTCTATCTGCCTGCCATGCGTGATTTAACGAGAGAGGACCATGACCAAAAACCGTGAATTTAAGAGCCGATGAAAAAGCCTGTATGTGATACTGATGTGTTCACGTGACCGATTTTAATTATAACAGCGACTGCTCAATACTTTAAAGCTATGAACTAACCATAACAGTGCTAAAACCGTATTATACGTAAAGTTGGTATTCTTAGTAGAACCAGAGAAACCCTCGTAGACAATGGATCTTTTTTTGCGTCCGAAGCAAATAAGTTCTACCCTCCGGTAAACGGGGGAGGGAGGTGGTGATTGCTCATAGCATACTCCGCAGCAGGCTACATGGTTATGTGGAGACTTTTACCCGCTAAACACCACCTTTTGAAATTTTCTTAATGATCTGGCGAGAGATACGTTCTAAGCCGTATCGAACGCGACCCCTTTGGGAGAAAGGGGGGGAGGGGCGCTGGCGGCGTATAGCCGCTAAAACGTGTGCCTAATTAAGGCAGATTACGAAATGAGATGTGGAGGCTCGGCCTGAGCTGCCAGGAGGCAGTTCAGGTCGGCTGAGAGCTTGTTGGACGAGTTTCTCGACCTGCGAACACTATAGCGAGTGTGAGGTGGGGCTGCATAGGCAGCTGCCTCGCGAATGAGGTGATTTGGGTGGGACTCTGAGGCTTTAAAGAAGTTCTTAGAGAGTGATTTTAAGAATTTGCTGAATTATCGGGAGCTCTAAGTCTTGGTGGAGGTCGGCGTTACGGTGCGTTCGTAGCCCGACAACAGAAGAGGTTTTGGACTATTTGTAGTTCATTTAATAATTAAGGTCACCATGAGCTAAAATAGGGGCTGCGTAGGTCATAACGGGTCGTATACAGACCTTAGGGTTTACTTGTTGCGGAGGGACATTTTACTGTGTCTGCCCAACATGCTGTATAGCCTTCCCATGTAATATGGCACGGTGCGAGTTACTTTCTTGATATGGTGCTCGAAAGTGAGCCTCATATCAAGGGTGACGCCTAAGTATTTGGCTTTTGTTTGCCAGAGGACAGGGGTTCCTAAAATCCTGATTGGTGAAATGGCAGTGGCCACAATGGATCAGTAAGCTGAAATTGCAAAGGGGGGTCATGTATAGAGTGGCCGCTTCGTTGATAAGCGAAGTTTAGATTGCCCCTTCTAGATGCAAGTAAGATATGCAGGATGTCTAGTCCAGTCAAGTGTTTCAAAGATAGCCTTATGTAGGTAAAGTAATGGCAGAATTTACTTGCCTTCAAGTTTTTTAAATTCTTAGACATGCTGGTTTCCTCACAATGATTTCACTTACCGCACCGAAAATTAATTGGCAAATCCGTACTTAAAATTTCAATTAACAATTTCATCGGAGCTGGCCGGGTTCGAAGCCAAGGTGCTCGCGTACTGTAAAATTTACAGCGAGCGAGAGGCATGAAGGGTTCCTCATGATTATTTCCATCTTCATTGAGCACTTTGCAAAGATTAGTTATTTGTTTAATGCAATCTTTTCCTTTGTAATATAATATTTTATTTATTTTTAACAGAGTGAATCCCTTCCAAATTTACGACAAGGAATTGACGATAATCGGCGTAAAGATCAACCCCTTTAGCTTTCCGAAAGCCATCGGCTGGCTTAAAGCGATGGGCAGCAGGTAATGATGATTTTTTTACTTATGTATATATAGTGAGTTGCCAAATTATTAGGTATAGTCACATAGATGAAATTTGGTTTGTGTGAAATATTGGTTTTAAAATAACACAATTTTTAATTAATAATTATTATAATTACATAAAATAGTTATTTACCTACAAAATAAACAACATACAATAAATTATAAAGATAAATAAATAAGCGATAGGAAATATTACTTTGTACTGATGAGTACTTAGTGACACTTCCTTTTGTCTCAGTTAGTGCTTCTATGCGCCTGCATATGCTTTTTAATCAGCTTTTCAATCACCCAGACCTTGGTGGTTATCATTTCTTGTGCCATAATCAGAAGAATTGCCAGGTCAACTTAAAACTGAAATATGTGGTCTACCAGGAACTTGGTAACGTGTCTGGACAATGTAGAGACATCCAAACCCCTTAGCGCTTACGACAGACCACGCCATTATTTTAACAGGGCTTTTCTCCTGCACATCGTCGGATGAAGCTACTATTATCGGCTAGAATCTTAAATATTGATTCATCCGAGAAACACGCCTGACAATAAAAATAAAATATTATTTTACGAGTAAATGAATTAAAATAGCAGTACTAATGCAAACTAACCTTATTCCAGTAACGTACCCGTCTTTGACTGTGTTCCAGTCCTCAGGCAAGGCACGTAAAGCCGTCGGTACTACGCCTGATCTCTTTCCGGTTGTGTCGGTTAGCCGTCACATTGAACTATGAGAGTGAAGGAATGGAGAGTGCACCTGTATTTGCGAATATACTCGTGCACTACAGTCCTGTCATTCGCCGATGTCATTGTCATTCATTTTCATTCATTGAGACTGGACGCTGTTACCGAAATTGAGTCTGGAGGGCATTAATTAAACTTTGCAGCGTGTACCAGTAAAAATTATCTCGGAATTAAAAACTATAAAATAATTTTGAGATCAACATTATGATGCTATTATAAATCTGTGAGAGCTAAAATGCGTAATCTACTTCCATCAGGTAGACTGTCTGCCCGTTTGCCGCCCTTAATTTAAGGGAACAAATCCCTGAACTTGCGTTAGTTAGTTGGAGAAATATTGCACTTTACTACAGGAGACCCGGTACAGTCTGTTTCTGCCAAGCAATAGTGTGTGTACTGTTCTTAGGAATGTCAGATCGGAAGACTAAAATATCTAGATAATTTTTTTTAATGAATACGCTACAGAAAGATTTAACATTGTTGACACGCAACTAATTTTAGAACTCTTAATTTTTAGGGTGCCTTTACTGAGTTCATGAATTTGGATCTTTTATTAGTATTCAGAAAAGATTTAAAATTCAGCTTTTATTAAATCAAAAGCAGCTATCATGTGAAGAAAAGCTGTTTTTCTAGAGATTTTGAGTTTTGTCGGGAGAATAGATACAAATCTCGACCATCTGGCAACCTTAACTGTTGTGTGTCCGGTCTGAGTGAAAAGGAAGCGTGAATAATACAGACTGTGAGTTATTCTATCTTAGGATTCAGAGGTGACGCGCGTCTGTAGCCTCCTCTGTGTAAAGTTGTTTGTAGATGTCCATAGGCTGTAGTAGCGCATCATTAGATGGTCTTTAAGTTCGTTTGTCACTTCACTCTTATAAATAACAAGCTTATAAGTTAACAAGGAAAATTATAAAAAAAACCGATTGCGTAAATAAGGTTTACCGATAAAAATATTTTATACCATAAGTCATTTCCGCCACTAATATGAATCTTCATATGTTATAATATACTTCATATACTTCATATGTTAAAATCCTACACACAGACATACATACATACTCTGGAAAAATATTACCCTGTGAAAAATATTACCCTGTTTTTGAGATAGGCGAGTAAACAAAAGCTATCCTTGACATGTATCAACATGCCGTTGAGATTGACATTGGTATGTTATGTTGCAGATATCTTGACTACGACAAGCTCGGCGTGAAAACCTTCAAGCTGTCGCAGTACCAGGAGGCTCTGAACGATCTCAAGGCCGGCGTCATCTCTAAAGCAATCTTTAAAGTAGTTTGATCTTGTTTAAATATTGCAATAAACATTCTGCTATAATTTTCTTGTTTTCATTTTAGCCAAAAAAGAATGAAGTTGTACTATGTTGTTTTATTTTATTTTAAGTCATCCATTTTATACGCGGTAGAGCCTTGCTGTATCTATATTATATTTGTAGCTCGGCTCGACCGGAGAAGGTCCACACTCTACAGAATAAAAGCGTAAAATAGTAGCTAAATGCTGCTGTGTTTCGTATGGTGAGTGTAGAGAATCGGTGACTCTTTTTACTGGAAAAGAGGCATTCCATTTTAGTCCTCACGGTCGACAACGCATATGCATTTTGATTTGTAATCGAGGATAGATGTAGATGTCTATGGGCCACAGCAACCACTTACAACATCAGGTGGACTGTGTGCTAGTTTGTCACCCTATCCTAAAAAAACCCTTTAATAAGAATAAAATAAGTCCAAACGTTAAAACAGAAATTGACAAGCACCCGATTGCGTAAAAATGTTTACTGAAAAAATAATAGTTTTAGATGTCGTCACATTATGATTTCTTAAATTTACGCGAACACTACACATTGAAAAAAACTATTATTTACGGATTTCATCGCGTTTAATTATTTTATTTTATTTTATTATTATCCCGACGTTTCGGGTGCTTTACAGCACCCATGGTTACGGGGGGGACTGAGATGTTTGACGTCCCAATGTCATAGTTAGTCCGGCCACCTTCAGTTTTTTAATATTAATTTTTGGTCCGATTTACGCAAAACGAGCTTATAGTATCATGAAGTCTTGCAGTGGTATGCTTGGGTTTGGGTTTAATTTTGTTAATTATAGGATCCCAAGCAGATGGTAGCACCCAACTATCTTCTCTATTGAAATTTGGATGTTTTTTAATTTCAATAGCCTCGCGTATCATCCTTGGTAGAATCGGTGTTCTTTTGCGAGAATTTGTGGTTTATCAAATCTAATGTAATGGTGGCAACGATCTTGAACATGTTCGCAGACTGCAGACTTCCCGGAGCGTCGGTGCTTCACATCAGCTATATGTTCCTTCACGCGGGTTTTTATAGATCTCTTTGTTTGACCTATGTAAGAGAGACCACATTCACAATCTAGCTTGTACACACCTGCATCTTGTAGAGGAATATTACATTTGATGGATGGTAAAAATTGACTAATCTTCTTCAGCGGCTTGTAGTATGTCTTAATGGACGCTCGCTTCAAGATGTAGCCAATCTTGTCCGTGACTCCTCTGACATATGGTAGTAGAACAGGCGCGCGCTCGACTGTGGCCGGCTTCATTCGTTCACTGTGACGTAGGCGCGGGACCCGAAGCGTCCCCACCATTATATTAGATTTGATAAACCACAAATTCTCGCAAAAGAACACCGATTCCTACCAAGGATGATACGCGAGGCTATTGAAATTAAAAAAACATCCAAATTTCAATAGAGAAGATGGATGGTGCTGCCACCTGCTTGGGATCCTCTAATTAACAAAATTAAACCCAAACCCAAGCATACCACTGCAAGACTTCATGATACTATAAGCTCGTTTTGCGTAAATCGGACCAAAATTTTTATTAAAAAAAAAACTGAAGATAGCCGGACTAACTATGACATTGGGACGTCAAACATCTCAGTCCCCCCTCACATGGGTGCTGTAAAGCACCCGAAACGTCGGGATAATAATAAAAATAAATTAAAGTAATTAAACGCGATAAAATCCGTAAATAATAGTTTTATTCGATGTCGTCACATTCTTTTTTTCAATGTACTTCTCTTTACTATGTGTCAAAATGTTAGCATAAAAATATTTTATTTAAATATGCCGGGTTATTTTTCGAAGGGTAGCCAAATTTAGTACGCGATATCCAGTATGTCCATTATTTAGTACGCGAGCAACCCAGGTTCGATAAAATTGTTGTCTTCACCGGTATCTATAATTTTTTTAATTGTAATTGTAATTGCTGATTTACCACGAGCTTGGCGGTGAAGCAAGTTATTCTGAGGAAACCTGCATGTCTGAAAAATAAGAAAAAAAATATTTTGAATTTGTAAAATTTGCCAATACGCATTGGGGCAGCGCGGCGGACATTACCTTTCCCTAAAACCCTTTCAAAAATAAGAGGAGGATTGTGCCCAGCAGCGGGACGTAACAGCCTATATGGCTGTAACTTTACTTTTATTTTAAGAAAACAAGTAAATTAATCTTCTACTTTTTTTTAAATTATCCCATATTGAATGTGAATTATGGCAACAACTATCCGTACGCACGCTCCTTTTGTGCGATTAAATTCCTAACGCTTTTGCCGACCGATCGGCGTTAGATATCTATGAATGACAATCTGTTAAAACTAACACACATTCTTAATTTATAAAATAAAAAGGACGTAATTTTTGATATTTATTTAAATTAATCTTTCTTCACCATTCGCCTATATTACTTATTTTGTCATATATTTGTATTGAATAAAACTAAATTTACGGATTCTATCGCGTTTAATTACTTTTACTTATTTTTAATTCCTGACGTTTCGGGTGCTTTACAACACCCATGTCACGGGGGGGGGGGGACTGAGATGTTTGACGTCCCAATGTCATTGTTAGCCCAGCTACCTTCAGTTTTTTTTTTTTATTTTTTTCTCTTTATTTGCAGAATGCAATATATAAATATTATATAGCCTATGTCACACAACTGTACGAATCTTATTTTTTATGTTATTTTTATAAACTGAAACTCCGTAAAATGTAAAAAGAGTGATACTAATTATCTTTCTTTCCTACATTTATTTTATACTGGCCACATGGTTTTATTTTTTTATATGGCTGAGTTGACAGCTGTGTGTAAAATTTGTTACGCCATGGTGCAATTTTGAGTCAACGCAGTGAGCCGGTGCAGTTAACTGCGCCTGAGTTATTAAGTTAACTCATGGGATTTCGCTGAGCTATCCATGTCTAAGCTTTGGTGCTGCTGCCCGTCGTCGATTTGAGTATTTAGCATCTGATACTAACGTGATGATGGTTTTCTCAGCAGCTATAAGATTTTTTCCGGCATTTCCCATGCGCTCTACGTGGTAGAGCCATGCTACAGCTATGATCGTTGTAGAATGAATGGGTCGGTTCGCCTGGCGTAGAACCACGCTCTTACAGAATACCAGCATGAAATACCAGCTTAATGCTGCTGCATTTCATATGGTGAGATAGAAACGAGATATTTCATCTTAGTCTTCAGGTGTAACAATGCATTTGCATTTTGATTTTAAAATGATCATAGATGTAGATGTCTTTGGGCCACATAATTCACTTACCATCATGTGTGCTCATAAGGGTGACAACGCATCTGCATTTTGATTCTCAACCGAGGATAAATTCAGTTATCAATATGTAATAGTATCCTTACACACCATATGTTTTTACCCTTGTTTATAAAAAAATTGGTTGTCTGTAAAGTCGGTTTACGGAAGATAGTTTAACGTGACAACTACGTAACAAAACAGTGAAGAAATAATTGGATACTTTGTGGAAGAGAGATAGATGTGGCGCAAGCCGACGCTCAAACCAATCGTGCCTTTCGCTCGCTCGTGCAGCGATCTCGTTCCGATCGTAACGTTACATTGAGCGTAACGTTACAATGAGTCATCCTTTTTCATGTATGCAGCCGGCTTTCATCGATTTATTAGACGTTGCTACGTCAAGAAAAACACTACCCAGGGTACAAAATGGGCCAATGGATTCTCACACGCCAGAACATGTCCAATTTAAATACATTTGTAAATCTTAACACTACGTTACTTAGCAAATAAAATGTCAAAGTAAATCAAGTTACAAAATCAACTCAGTGCACTTTCCTAATTAAGCGCGAATATTTCTACCTGTGCCGTGGTAGCTCAGGAGCTTAGTGCTCGCTGTAAATTTCACAGTACGCGAGCAACTTGGGTTCGATTCCCGCTGGCATAAATGAAATTGTTAATTAAAATTTTAAGTGCTGATTTACCATGTGCTCGGCGGTGAAGGAAAACATCGTGAGGAAATAAAAAAATATTTCGTAGTGATGTGGAGTCCACCAACACGTATTGGGGCAGCGCGGCGGACACTTCCTTGCCCTAAAACCCTCTCAGAAGTAATAGGAGTCTGTGCCCAGCCGTGAAACGTATATAGGATGTAACTTTTAACTTTTACTTCTTCCAGTTGTTCTTCTTCATCACCGCGTGTAATTCTATTTCTGGAAATAAGGGGAGGGTCCCTAGGAAGGAACGAAACTAATTACGAATCCTGTGCCAAGTACTGTGAAGCCAGTCCATCAGCCTGTTGATGAAGATGATGGTGTTTAACAAACTTAAGACTTTTTTTCTTCCTCGTGCGTAACGTGCTGTCCTTAGCAGAGATTAAGAAAATTCACGGACTAGGAATTGACGGATGTTGAATAATATGCGTTAATACTGCATAAAGTGAAAGTAATGTAAGTACTACTGGTACAGTTTATTAGGTATTTAAACTGTGCTACTAGTATTAATTGTTTTATTGGATGAATTGGTTAAATAGAACCATTTAAAAAAATATAAAACAAAATAATACAGTTAAAACCTCTTTGTTGTTAACACGCACTCGGTACCGTTATTTCTGTCACTTAAAGCAGTGCGTGCACGACGGTGGTAGCAGTTTAATGAATAAATTTGGTATTCAGAGAATAGCTGGTATTCAATCTTAATACTCAAACTGCACAATTAAATAAAACCAGTTTCTACAGACTTTATCGCGTGTATTAACTTATTTTATATTCCCGGCGTTTTGAGCACTTTACAGCGCGCATGGTCATGGTGAGGTGTTCGACGTCCCGTTATCATAGTTCACCACGGCTACCTTCTGAACAAAGTTATTAATTTTTGTTCCGATCTATTCAGTATGTAGTATCTTGAAGTCTTGCAGTTATAATAATAATACTCTTTATTTGCATCATCATCATCATTACAGCCCTTCACAAGTCCACTGCTGAACATAGACCTCCCCCAAGGAAAGCCACAAAGCACGGTCCCAAGCCACCTGCATCCATCGACTTCCTGCATGTCTTACCATGTCGTCACCCCATCTAGTGGGCATTGCTCTACACTTTGCCTACCGGTACGAGGCTGCCACTCGAGAATCTTTTTTCCCCATCGGTTGTCGGTTTTTCGAGATATACGGCCACTTCAGCTTACTAATCCGTTGGGCTATATCGATCACTCTGGTTCTATTGCAGCTATCCCCATTTCTAAGTTTATCACGCAGAGAAACCTCGAGCATAGCCCTCTCCATAGCCCATTGAACGACCTTGAGCGTCTTCATACGGCCAGCAGTGAAGGACCACGTCTCAGTTCCGTAAGTCATAACCGGTAACACGCACTGATTGAAAAATCTCGTTTTCAAGTATTGAGTTTACCTGACGAGAAAATGTGTCGTAATTTCCTGAACGCTGCCCAGCCGAGTTGACTCCGTCGATTGACCTCTCGGTCGAAGTTGGACTTACCTAGTCATACTATTTGTCCCAGGTAAACTTACTCGTCAACAACTTAGAGCTTAGTGCTCCCAATAACGATATTATATATATATATATATATATATATATATATATATATATATATTTTTTTTATATCCCTTCAATTTAAATTAATGTTAGGTTTTTTTTCGTGTGATACAAAGTGTATCAACACTAAAATGAATAAAAAAATCACTACACATTAAAATATTCTAAAGACCGTTAAGTAACCAGGTCAATATGTCAGTATTCATCAATACAATACAAGACCCTGTACACAGGTGACAACGTTCTGCAAATTGTTTATAACTTGCACTCCATTATCAGCCTTATTAAAATTGTACTAAGGGTATGTTATGTAAGCAAACCCGTGAACTTTGTTGTTCACTGTACCTTGATTGTTACATGATGCATATTCCATTACAATGCTCAACGTAGGTGTTTCGTTTTAAAAGTAACTAAAGTAGACTAATCTTTCTTGATCTTAATTTCGAGGATATTAAGTCGATTTCGGGGGTTGCCACCTCCTTTTGCTCTTTTGGGTGCCGTTTTTTTTTTTTTTTTTCCCTTTCTCTTTGGTAAAAAAGCTTCGTATATCCTCCTTGGCAGCCTCTTTCTGAGAGGTTTTAGGGCAAGGCAGTGTCCGCTGCGCTGTCCCAGTGTGTGTTGGCGAACTTCACATGTCTTCGAAAAATTTTTTTCCTTATTCCTCAGACATTCAGGTTTCCTCACGATGTTTTCCTTCATCGCCGAGCACGTGGTAAATCAGCACTTGAAATTACAATTAACAGTTTCATTGGTGCCGGCGGGGATCGAACCCGGGGTCCTAGCGTTCTGTTATATTTACAGCGAGCGTTAACCATCTGAGCTACCACGGCTCTAATTCTGTGTGTTGATTTCTAATGTTACACGAATACAATTTTGAATAAAAATGGAAATTAAAAAAAACATTTTTTTTTAATTTTCCGGCGTTTCTTGTGCTTTACTGCATCCGCAGGCACGGGTAGGTCTGGCGACTTTATTTATTGGATCGTTAACTTGCCTTTTCCCGTTGCTTGTAAGTACGACTTTGCTTTCTCACTATCATTAGTGTTCCAAGCCGATATACAGTATCAACTAGTTATTTTGTTAGTTTGTCCATCCATCTCATAAACGTACTTCTTGAATACTTGATAACAACGCATTTACACTTTATTTACTGTGTAAATATGATTTTCACTAATTATTAGAGTTAAGCGCTACTTAGCGAATAAAATAGGATGAATGATGTAGAAACCTATGGCACAAATATTTTAAAATTGTTTTTAAGTAAAATTCTTAGTTTATTTTATTAATTTAGGCCGTGTAGTTGCGGTGTGAGAATATCCACTTCCCTAAACGTCCCGTGGGTGTCGTAAGAGGCGACAAAAGAAAACAAATCAGGAGATAGGCGAAACCGTCTTCCAAACAAAATACCTAAGATAAATAATAAAAACTGCGGTTGCTAACCCTCCGGCCAAGCGTGACAATTATGGCAAATGTCCCCCTATGCGGCAATCCATGGGGGAGTGGGGGCTATTTTGAATAGGCTGTAACGGCAGATGTTTAATAGGCTGTAACGGTAATTTTTATTAGTTAAGAAAGAAATAAAAAGCGATAAAATGACCAAATTCATAAATCGTAATATGCGCATATCATCAATCATATTACATGATTTGAATTTTGACATTTTGACCCTAACCTGACCCCACTTTACGCATAGCGACCCTTGAAGCCGACCCCTTGATAAAAAGTTTAAATTTTTAGTATACTGATAGGTCATTTTCATATATCAACAAAAAATTAAAACTAAGCTTTCACTTCGTTCACCTATTATTTTATACTTTCCCCGAACTTTTTCACTCCTGACTAAACAGAAGCAGACAAAACTTAATAAAGAATGGCTTAAAAGGTCGTAAGTATAACTGTTAATCTACACATCTCGGGTCATGCCATGTTCAGTTATTAGTTATTCTATCAATAAATTCTCAGTAGCCGCCCGAACTCAGGAAGTTGACGGTCACCTTCGGTACTCGTAAAGCACATGGAGCCTATGGTCCTACGCCTGTTCGATCTCCGGTCATGTCAAATTGCTGTCCCATCGTATTATGAAAGTGAAAGAATAGAGAGTGCACCCGTGCTTGCGAACAGCTTGCTTGCTGTAGATTACCAGTCTCCGTTTAGACTAGCCGTCACGACCACCTGTAAAATTATAGTAGAGGACGACAATACAATAAAGGTATGTACGGTTAGTATGTTTCAAATAAATATTTTATTTTTTAAAGAATATTTTGTGCCGCTTTGAGTCTTTATTTATACAATTAGCCTCATAGATATAGAACGACGAGTAAATGCAGGGAATAGAGTGAATGTGGCACTGCACTCTATTATGAAGAACCAGAATGTGTCACGTATGGTAATTCATAATGCTGTGTTAGTCCCTACTTTAATATATGATAGTGAAAGCTGGGTGTGGCAGAAGAAGCACGAAAGTAGAATAAATGCTGTAGAAATGCGGTCTTTAAGGAGTATGCTAGGGTTGAATCTGAATGACAGGGTGAGAAATTGCGTGATAAGAGATAAATGTGGTATGCAAGATGATGTTGTGACCAGGATTAAGAAAGGAATGCTTCGGTAGTTTGGTCATGTAGAAAGAATGAATGAGGAAAGAGTGACAAAGCAAATTTATATGGCAGATGTGAACGGCCGAGTCGGGAAGGGACGCCCTAGAAAAAAGTTTATCGACCAAATTGGCGATATTTTGAAAAGGGGCCACGTTAGAAGTACCCTTAACCGACGAGCATGTATACGTAGATATATGGATGTAAAGGAGGCGAAAGAGGGTATAAGTCCGTAGTCTCTGCCTACCCCTCTGGGTGACAGGCGTGAGTGTTTATGTATGTATGTAATTAGCCTCATGTCATTATCGGTCTTCGCTAAAATAATGTAGTTTTGACTAATATATATATTATGTATTATAATTTGAGAATCATAGTAATTATTGTAAAGTAAGATTGGCAACCTTCGTCACAAGGAAACTGAGATGTCTTGATGTTACAGGTAACCTAGAATATCTTAAGATTTTAATTAATAATTTTAGTTCCAATACGCGTATATTGAAAGTATACAACAACAGTACGCACAGGTGGGGACTGATCGCGTATAGTTTCAATTTGTTGTGAGCATAACTATTTTTAGAAACTATACATGGTTTACACGTTTTTGTCGCGATATTTTCCAATAAGGTACGCTTATACGCATACTGCACTAGTTAAAATCATACATCAAGCATAAATGCGATATCTATGTTATTAATGTGTGTAGATAGTATTTGTAAGTTATACAAAATAACAAAAATATTATATAATTAATCTTATAATTACTTCCTATTTGCCTGACAATTCCGTGATAAAAAATAAAATAAAAGAAAATATAATACGTAGATTATATAATTGACTAATACTACTTAAATAACTTGAAGTTATTTCTGTAACAGCTTCGTCGCTGCGGGAAGTGCAGCCCCTTCGCCCTTGCGTAGAAAATTGTAGGTACCCGTGCGAGCCATAGTGGATGAGGCCATCGGCAATAAGCCGAAGCCTGGGAGGTGAATACGGCGGGCGGGGGTTACTCTCGCTGCGCGCCTACGGATTTACAAAAACACTCTAGGGGTAGGGCAGACAAGATTACGTGGAGTCGGGGCGTGCTGATTCAGTTTTAGAACCTGTCGAAATGAATCGACCAATCATCTAAATCAATTAGCCGTGTTTTCGCGACCACCATAGATTTTTCCAAAAAATCGGTTTATCTTATACCTTTAAACGAGCTATTTCTATAATATATATATATATATATATATATATATATATATATATATATATATATATATATATAATCGAAATCTCGGAGACTGCTCCAACGATTTTCATAAAATTTTGTGTGCAGGGAGTTTCGGGGCCAATAAATCGATCTAGCTAGGATTTATTTTTAGAAAATGTCTTTTTATCCGTGTTTTTAGGCAATGAAAAACTGCTACAATATCGTTAGAATAAGAAGGTAAATTTTGACAGTTTATTAATGATTACAAATAGCTTAATTGATATATTGGGCGGTCACAAAATCGTAATACCATGGTTCGAGCCCAGACCGACCGACCGACTTTTTTTTAATTTTTTTTTTCAAGTTCCTTTCTTTTTTTGAGAAAATCTATTTTTTCGAACCCTTTTTTTAGTATTTTTTAAAAACACAAATTTAAATTAAACTAATTGAACTCATGATTTTTTATTCAAATAACCAGTTCAGTTTTTTCTATTATGTCGCTAAGATCAAAAAATATTATTCGTATTTCATCAGTATGTAATTTGTATCTAAATATAATTTCCAAAACACACGAATTAAAAAAACCGAGCGAAAAATACCGAGCAAAGCTCGGTCAACCGGGTACTGTTATTATTATCCTACAACATGTATAAAGTACACATAATTATATTTAATTATGACAATGAATGCCGTAAAAAAGTATGTGTCAAATTGACAATTAATAGTATTTCTTGTTGAAGGTAATTGGACATATTATGAAGATAAATAAGATTTAAGTGCCTTCATAATAAAAATACTACTTTTATTCACAATCTGTTGACGCGTCACAGTACGATGTTTTTGGGAGATTTTGACGATAGCTTGAGTCAGCAATCAAACGATAACGACAGTGTCTCAAGGAGCTTAAGCAGACACTTTATCATGATTGTCACATCACCATCAGATCATTTGATTTATCGTTTTAACTGATTGTCTGACTGATGGCGTACATGCGCAGAAATTTAATATACAAAATCGCACCACTTTTACACATAAAAATCCACTTCAAACTATTATTTAAAGAATAAAACAGGAGCAGCAATCCGCTGGCGGCCTAGTTTCTACCAAAACTTTTCATTCCATCTTAGTCCTCAAGGACAACAAATTGCATTTTGATTCTTAACCATAGACTGTGTCCGTTTGCCACTCTTAATTCCGTATAAAAATTCTTTTGCTTCGAACAGTCAGAAAACTGAAATGAGAGGAAGTCTGTGCGTGTATCAAACTGGGGGTATAGTGCTTGTCATACCTTTACAGTCATCACCCTTAAATCCCTTCACATGTCCACTGCTGAATATAGGCCTCCCATGAGTAATTACACAAAGCAAGAACCTGAGCCAACTGCATCTATTGACTTCCTGCATGTCTTACCAGGTCATCACTCCATCCTATCGTCGCTTCATCTTTGCATCTGTGAGATGTTTTTATTAACGACCAACGAACAAAATAGTTCAATAACAAGGGCAATGTACTTTTGAATCAAACCGCGTAGCTTGTTAGACGGATAAGTTCTTTTAACAATAGATCTATTGATTTGTATCTTAGAAATACAGGGAACATCCTCGGAACTCGGTGACTGACCAACAAATGTCAGTGTGTCAGTAAGTGAATGATTATATCGTGAGGCATTGTATGGAGCGCGTGGGCGGCGAATGTGGTGTGACAAAAGTGAAAAGTTACCTTTTGCACAATGCACATAGACAGAGGCGATTCACTTACTATCTCACTTGTACAACATGTGTGTTCTTGTGGATTTGGTAACGGGAATTAGATCTAATTCGACGACTCGGAAACAATGCCGGAGATATTTTAACACGATGGCGATATAAAAAGATATACACCACTTTATCAGAGCCGTCACAGACCATCCAGGGCTCTAGGGTATCAAAACTTTGAGGCCTTTAGAAAGCGATCACACATTCCACCTGATGGTAAGTGGTTGTTGTAGCTCATTGACATCTACATTTATCTTCATTTGCGAATCAAAATGCAGATGCGTTGTCAGCCATGAGGACTAAGACGTATTCTCTACACACTTCATACGAAACACAGCAGAGCAGAGCTGCTATTTTACGCTAGTATTCCTAGAGAGCGTGGTCCTTTCCCGGTCGAGCCGATCTATTCGTTCTACAACTATACAATTAATATAGCTGCAGCATGGCTCTACTACGTAAAAATGTAATGGAATTTTTTTGTATTTTTTCAATGACAAATTGTTAGCTTTTATAAAATATTCAATAAAATGTGTATTTCTATACCAATATTGTATAGACATGCGTTTGAAAAAAAACACGTAGTGGCGGTGAAAGAAGATCCACTAACAACATCATCCCGTGGGTGTTGCAAGAAGAGCCACTAACCACATCATCCCGTGGGTGTTGCAAGAAGAGCCACTAACCACATCATCCCGTGGGTGTTGCAAGAAGAGCCACTAACCACATCATCCCGTGGGTGTTGCAAGAAGAGCCACTAACCACATCATCCCGTGGGTGTTGCAAGAAGAGCCACTAACCACATCATCCCGTGGGTGTTGCAAGAAGAGCCACTAACCACATCATCCCGTGGGTGTTGCAAGAAGAGCCACTAACCACATCATCCCGTGGGTGTTGCAAGAAGAGCCACTAACCACATCATCCCGTGGGTGTTGCAAGAAGAGCCACTAACCACATCATCCCGTGGGTGTTGCAAGAAGAGCCACTAACCACATCATCCCGTGGGTGTTGCAAGAAGAGCCACTAACCACATCATCCCGTGGGTGTTGCAAGAAGAGCCACTAACCACATCATCCCGTGGGTGTTGCAAGAAGAGCCACTAACCACATCATCCCGTGGGTGTTGCAAGAAGAGCCACTAACCACATCATCCCGTGGGTGTTGCAAGAAGAGCCACTAACCACATCATCCCGTGGGTGTTGCAAGAAGAGCCACTAACCACATCATCCCGTGGGTGTTGCAAGAAGAGCCACTAACCACATCATCCCGTGGGTGTTGCAAGAAGAGCCACTAACCACATCATCCCGTGGGTGTTGCAAGAAGAGCCACTAACCACATCATCCCGTGGGTGTTGCAAGAAGAGCCACTAACCACATCATCCCGTGGGTGTTGCAAGAAGAGCCACTAACCACATCATCCCGTGGGTGTTGCAAGAAGAGCCACTAACCACATCATCCCGTGGGTGTTGCAAGAAGAGCCACTAACCACATCATCCCGTGGGTGTTGCAAGAAGAGCCACTAACCACATCATCCCGTGGGTATTGCAAGAAGAGCCACTAACCACATCATCCCGTGGGCGTTGCAAGAAGAGCCACTAACCACATCATCCCGTGGGTGTTGCAAGAAGAGCCACTAACCACATCATCCCGTGGGTGTTGCAAGAAGAGCCACTAACCACATCATCCCGTGGGTGTTGCAAGAAGAGCCACTAACCACATCATCCCGTGGGTGTTGCAAGAAGAGCCACTAACCACATCATCCCGTGGGTGTTGCAAGAAGAGCCACTAACCACATCATCCCGTGGGTGTTGCAAGAAGAGCCACTAACCACATCATCCCGTGGGTGTTGCAAGAAGAGCCACTAACCACATCATCCCGTGGGTGTTGCAAGAAGAGCCACTAACCACATCATCCCGTGGGTGTTGCAAGAAGAGCCACTAACCACATCATCCCGTGGGTGTTGCAAGAAGAGCCACTAACCACATCATCCCGTGGGTGTTGCAAGAAGAGCCACTAACCACATCATCCCGTGGGTGTTGCAAGAAGAGCCACTAACCACATCATCCCGTGGGTGTTGCAAGAAGAGCCACTAACCACATCATCCCGTGGGTGTTGCAAGAAGAGCCACTAACCACATCATCCCGTGGGTGTTGCAAGAAGAGCCACTAACCACATCATCCCGTGGGTGTTGCAAGAAGATCCACTAACCACATCATCCCGTGGGTGTTGCAAGAAGAGCCACTAACCACATCATCCCGTGGGTGTTGCAAGAAGAGCCACTAACCACATCATCCCGTGGGTGTTGCAAGAAGAGCCACTAACCACATCATCCCGTGGGTGTTGCAAGAAGAGCCACTAACCACATCATCCCGTGGGTGTTGCAAGAAGAGCCACTAACCACATCATCCCGTGGGTGTTGCAAGAAGATCCACTAACCACATCATCCCGTGGGTGTTGCAAGAAGATCCACTAACCACATCATCCCGTGGGTGTTGCAAGAAGAGCCACTAACCACATCATCCCGTGGGTGTTGCAAGAAGAGCCACTAACCACATCATCCCGTGGGTGTTGCAAGAAGAGCCACTAACCACATCATCCCGTGGGTGTTGCAAGAAGAGCCACTAACCACATCATCCCGTGGGTGTTGCAAGAAGAGCCACTAACCACATCATCCCGTGGGTGTTGCAAGAAGATCCACTAACCACATCATCCCGTGGGTGTTGCAAGAAGAGCCACTAACCACATCATCCCGTGGGTGTTGCAAGAAGAGCCACTAACCACATCATCCCGTGGGTGTTGCAAGAAGAGCCACTAACCACATCATCCCGTGGGTGTTGCAAGAGGAGCCACTAACCACATCATCCCGTGGGTGTTGCAAGAAGAGCCACTAACCACATCATCCCGTGGGTGTTGCAAGAAGAGCCACTAACCACATCATCCCGTGGGTGTTGCGAGAAGAGCCACTAACCACATCATCCCGTGGGTGTTGCGAGAAGAGCCACTAACCACATCATCCCGTGGGTGTTGCAAGAAGAGCCACTAACCACATCATCCCGTGGGTGTTGCAAGAAGAGCCACTAACCACATCATCCCGTGGGTGTTGCAAGAAGATCCACTAACCACATCATCCCGTGGGTGTTGCAAGAAGAGCCACTAACCACATCATCCCGTGGGTGTTGCAAGAAGAGCCACTAACCACATCATCCCGTGGGTGTTGCAAGAAGAGCCACTAACCACATCATCCCGTGGGTGTTGCAAGAAGAGCCACTAACCACATCATCCCGTGGGTGTTGCAAGAAGAGCCACTAACCACATCATCCCGTGGGTGTTGCAAGAAGAGCCACTAACCACATCATCCCGTGGGTGTTGCAAGAAGAGCCACTAACCACATCATCCCGTGGGTGTTGCAAGAAGAGCCACTAACCACATCATCCCGTGGGTGTTGCAAGAAGAGCCACTAACCACATCATCCCGTGGGTGTTGCAAGAAGAGCCACTAACCACATCATCCCGTGGGTGTTGCAAGAAGAGCCACTAACCACATCATCCCGTGGGTGTTGCAAGAAGAGCCACTAACCACATCATCCCGTGGGTGTTGCAAGAAGATCCACTAACCACATCATCCCGTGGGTGTTGCAAGAAGAGCCACTAACCACATCATCCCGTGGGTGTTGCAAGAAGAGCCACTAACCACATCATCCCGTGGGTGTTGCAAGAAGAGCCACTAACCACATCATCCCGTGGGTGTTGCAAGAAGAGCCACTAACCACATCATCCCGTGGGTGTTGCAAGAAGATCCACTAACCACATCATCCCGTGGGTGTTGCAAGAAGAGCCACTAACCACATCATCCCGTGGGTGTTGCAAGAAGAGCCACTAACCACATCATCCCGTGGGTGTTGCAAGAAGAGCCACTAACCACATCATCCCGTGGGTGTTGCAAGAAGAGCCACTAACCACATCATCCCGTGGGTGTTGCAAGAAGAGCCACTAACCACATCATCCCGTGGGTGTTGCAAGAAGAGCCACTAACCACATCATCCCGTGGGTGTTGCAAGAAGAGCCACTAACCACATCATCCCGTGGGTGTTGCAAGAAGAGCCACTAACCACATCATCCCGTGGGTGTTGCAAGAAGATCCACTAACCACATCATCCCGTGGGTGTTGCAAGAAGAGCCACTAACCACATCATCCCGTGGGTGTTGCAAGAAGAGCCACTAACCACATCATCCCGTGGGTGTTGCAAGAAGAGCCACTAACCACATCATCCCGTGGGTGTTGCAAGAAGAGCCACTAACCACATCATCCCGTGGGTGTTGCAAGAAGAGCTAAACCACATCATCCCGTGGGTGTTGCAAGAAGAGCCACTAACCACATCATCCCGTGGGTGTTGCAAGAAGAGCCACTAACCACATCATCCCGTGGGTGTTGCAAGAAGAGCCACTAACCACATCATCCCGTGGGTGTTGCAAGAAGAGCCACTAACCACATCATCCCGTGGGTGTTGCAAGAAGAGCCACTAACCACATCATCCCGTGGGTGTTGCAAGAAGAGCCACTAACCACATCATCCCGTGGGTGTTGCAAGAAGAGCCACTAACCACATCATCCCGTGGGTGTTGCAAGAAGAGCCACTAACCACATCATCCCGTGGGTGTTGCAAGAAGAGCCACTAACCACATCATCCCGTGGGTGTTGCAAGAAGAGCCACTAACCACATCATCCCGTGGGTGTTGCAAGAAGAGCCACTAACCACATCATCCCGTGGGTGTTGCAAGAAGAGCCACTAACCACATCATCCCGTGGGTGTTGCAAGAAGAGCCACTAACCACATCATCCCGTGGGTGTTGCAAGAAGAGCCACTAACCACATCATCCCGTGGGTGTTGCAAGAAGAGCCACTAACCACATCATCCCGTGGGTGTTGCAAGAAGAGCCACTAACCACATCATCCCGTGGGTGTTGCAAGAAGAGCCACTAACCACATCATCCCGTGGGTGTTGCAAGAAGAGCCACTAACCACATCATCCCGTGGGTGTTGCAAGAAGAGCCACTAACCACATCATCCCGTGGGTGTTGCAAGAAGAGCCACTAACCACATCATCCCGTGGGTGTTGCAAGAAGAGCCACTAACCACATCATCCCGTGGGTGTTGCAAGAAGATCCACTAACCACATCATCCCGTGGGTGTTGCAAGAAGAGCCACTAACCACATCATCCCGTGGGTGTTGCAAGAAGAGCCACTAACCACATCATCCCGTGGGTGTTGCAAGAAGAGCCACTAACCACATCATCCCGTGGGTTTTGCAAGAAGAGCCACTAACCACATCATCCCGTGGGTGTTGCAAGAAGATCCACTAACCACATCATCCCGTGGGTGTTGCAAGAAGAGCCACTAACCACATCATCCCGTGGGTGTTGCAAGAAGAGCCACTAACCACATCATCCCGTGGGTGTTGCAAGAAGAGCCACTAACCACATCATCCCGTGGGTGTTGCAAGAAGAGCCACTAACCACATCATCCCGTGGGTGTTGCAAGAAGATCCACTAACCACATCATCCCGTGGGTGTTGCAAGAAGAGCCACTAACCACATCATCCCGTGGGTGTTGCAAGAAGAGCCACTAACCACATCATCCCGTGGGTGTTGCAAGAAGAGATCCCACTAACCACATCATCCCGTGGGTGTTGCAAGAAGAGCCACTAACCACATCATCCCGTGGGTGTTGCAAGAAGAGCCACTAACCACATCATCCCGTGGGTGTTGCAAGAAGAGCCACTAACCACATCATCCCGTGGGTGTTGCAAGAAGAGCCACTAACCACATCATCCCGTGGGTGTTGCAAGAAGAGACCACTAACCACATCATCCCGTGGGTGTTGCAAGAAGATCCACTAACCACATCATCCCGTGGGTGTTGCAAGAAGAGCCACTAACCACATCATCCCGTGGGTGTTGCAAGAAGAGCCACTAACCACATCATCCCGTGGGTGTTGCAAGAAGAGCCACTAACCACATCATCCCGTGGGTGTTGCAAGAAGAGCCACTAACCACATCATCCCGTGGGTGTTGCAAGAAGAGCCACTAACCACATCATCCCGTGGGTGTTGCAAGAAGAGCCACTAACCACATCATCCCGTGGGTGTTGCAAGAAGAGCCACTAACCACATCATCCCGTGGGTGTTGCAAGAAGAGCCACTAACCACATCATCCCGTGGGTGTTGCAAGAAGATCCACTAACCACATCATCCCGTGGGTGTTGCAAGAAGAGCCACTAACCACATCATCCCGTGGGTGTTGCAGCCTAACCACATCATCCCGTGGGTGTTGCAAGAAGAGCCACTAACCACATCATCCCGTGGGTGTTGCAAGAAGAGCCACTAACCACATCATCCCGTGGGTGTTGCAAGAAGAGCCACTAACCACATCATCCCGTGGGTGTTGCAAGAAGAGCCACTAACCACATCATCCCGTGGGTGTTGCAAGAAGATCCACTAACCACATCATCCCGTGGGTGTTGCAAGAAGATCCACTAACCACATCATCCCGTGGGTGTTGCAAGAAGATCCACTAACCACATCATCCCGTGGGTGTTGCAAGAAGAGCCACTAACCACATCATCCCGTGGGTGTTGCAAGAAGAGCCACTAACCACATCATCCCGTGGGTGTTGCAAGAAGATCCACTAACCACATCATCCCGTGGGTGTTGCAAGAAGAGCCACTAACCACATCATCCCGTGGGTGTTGCAGGAAGATCCACTAACCACATCATCCCGTGGGTGTTGCAAGAAGAGCCACTAACCACATCATCCCGTGGGTGTTGCAAGAAGAGCCACTAACCACATCATCCCGTGGGTGTTGCAAGAAGAGCCACTAACCACATCATCCCGTGGGTGTTGCAAGAAGAGCCACTAACCACATCATCCCGTGGGTGTTGCAAGAAGAGCCACTAACCACATCATCCCGTGGGTGTTGCAAGAAGAGCCACTAACCACATCATCCCGTGGGTGTTGCAAGAAGATCCACTAACCACATCATCCCGTGGGTGTTGCAAGAAGAGCCACTAACCACATCATCCCGTGGGTGTTGCAAGAAGAGCCACTAACCACATCATCCCGTGGGTGTTGCAAGAAGAGCCACTAACCACATCATCCCGTGGGTGTTGCAAGAAGAGCCACTAACCACATCATCCCGTGGGTGTTGCAAGAAGAGCCACTAACCACATCATCCCGTGGGTGTTGCAAGAAGAGCCACTAACCACATCATCCCGTGGGTGTTGCAAGAAGAGCCACTAACCACATCATCCCGTGGGTGTTGCAAGAAGAGCCACTAACCACATCATCCCGTGGGTGTTGCAAGAAGAGCCACTAACCACATCATCCCGTGGGTGTTGCAAGAAGAGCCACTAACCACATCATCCCGTGGGTGTTGCAAGAAGATCCACTAACCACATCATCCCGTGGGTGTTGCAAGAAGAGCCACTAACCACATCATCCCGTGGATGTTGCAGGAAGAGCCACTAACCACATCATCCCGTGGGTGTTGCAAGAAGAGCCACTACCACATCATCCCGTGGGTGTTGCAAGAAGATCCACTAACATTCCCGTGGGTTGTTGCAAGAAGATCCACTAACCACATCATCCCGTGGGTGTTGCAAGAAGAGCCACTAACCATCATCCCGTGGGTGTTGCAAGAAGACCACTAACCACATCATCCCGTGGGTGTTGCAAGAAGAGCCACTAACCACATCATCCCGTGGGTGTTGCAAGAAGAGCCACTAACCACATCATCCCGTGGGTGTTGCAAGAAGAGCCACTAACCACATCATCCCGTGGGTGTTGCAAGAAGAGCCACTAACCACATCATCCCGTGGGTGTTGCAAGCAAATGTGGGTGTGCAAGAAGAGCCACTAACCACATCATCCCGTGGGTGTTGCAAGAAGAGCCACTAACCACATCATCCCGTGGGTGTTGCAAGAAGAGCCACTAACCACATCATCCCGTGGGTGTTGCAAGAAGAGCCACTAACCACATCATCCCGTGGGTGTTGCAAGAAGAGCCACTAACCACATCATCCCGTGGGTGTTGCAAGAAGAGCCACTAACCACATCATCCCGTGGGTGTTGCAGCCACTAACCACATCATCCCGTGGGTGTTGCAAGAAGAGCCACTAACCACATCATCCCGTGGGTGTTGCAAGAAGAGCCACTAACCACATCATCCCGTGGGTGTTGCAAGAAGATCCACTAACCACATCATCCCGTGGGTGTTGCAAGAAGAGCCACTAACCACATCATCCCGTGGGTGTTGCAAGAAGAGCCACTAACCACATCATCCCGTGGGTGTTGCAAGAAGAGCCACTAACCACATCATCCCGTGGGTGTTGCAAGAAGAGCCACTAACCACATCATCCCGTGGGTGTTGCAAGAAGATCCACTAACCACATCATCCCGTGGGTGTTGCAAGAAGAGCCACTAACCACATCATCCCGTGGGTGTTGCAAGAAGAGCCACTAACCACATCATCCCGTGGGTGTTGCAAGAAGAGCCACTAACCACATCATCCCGTGGGTGTTGCAAGAAGAGCCACTAACCACATCATCCCGTGGGTGTTGCAAGAAGAGCCACTAACCACATCATCCCGTGGGTGTTGCAAGAAGAGCCACTAACCACATCATCCCGTGGGTGTTGCAAGAAGAGCCACTAACCACATCATCCCGTGGGTGTTGCAAGAAGAGCCACTAACCACATCATCCCGTGGGTGTTGCAAGAAGAGCCACTAACCACATCATCCCGTGGGTGTTGCAAGAAGAGCCACTAACCACATCATCCCGTGGGTGTTGCAAGAAGAGCCACTAACCACATCATCCCGTGGGTGTTGCAAGAAGAGCCACTAACCACATCATCCCGTGGGTGTTGCAAGAAGAGCCACTAACCACATCATCCCGTGGGTGTTGCAAGAAGAGCCACTAACCACATCATCCCGTGGGTGTTGCAAGAAGAGCCACTAACCACATCATCCCGTGGGTGTTGCAAGAAGACCTCTAACCACATCATCCCGTGGGTGTTGCAAGAAGAGCCACTAACCACATCATCCCGTGGGTGTTGCAAGAAGAGCCACTAACCACATCATCCCGTGGGTGTTGCAAGAAGAGCCACTAACCACATCATCCCGTGGGTGTCGCAAGAAGAGCCACTAACCACATCATCCCGTGGGTGTTGCAAGAAGAGCCACTAACCACATCATCCCGTGGGTGTTGCAAGAAGAGCCACTAACCACATCATCCCGTGGGTGTTGCAAGAAGAGCCACTAACCACATCATCCCGTGGGTGTTGCAAGAAGAGCCACTAACCACATCATCCCGTGGGTGTTGCAAGAAGAGCCACTAACCACATCATCCCGTGGGTGTTGCAAGAAGAGCCACTAACCACATCATCCCGTGGGTGTTGCAAGAAGATCCACTAACCACATCATCCCGTGGGTGTTGCAAGAAGAGCCACTAACCACATCATCCCGTGGGTGTTGCAGAAAAGAGCCACTAACCACATCATCCCGTGGGTGTTGCAAGAGCCACTAACCACATCATCCCGTGGGTGTTGCAAGAAGAGCCACTAACCACATCATCCCGTGGGTGTTGCAAGAAGAGCCACTAACCACATCATCCCGTGGGTGTTGCAAGAAGAGCCACTAACCACATCATCCCGTGGGTGTTGCAAGAAGATCCACTAACCACATCATCCCGTGTGGTGTTGCAAGAAGAGCTACTAAGCACATCATCCCGTGGGTGTTGCAAGAAGAGCCACTAACCACATCATCCCGGTGGGTGTTGCAAGAAGAGCCACTAACCACATCATCCCGTGGGTGTTGCAAGAAGATCCACTAACCACATCATCCCGTGGGTGTTTGCAAGAAGAGCCACTAACCATCATCCCGTGGGTGTTGCAAGAAGAGCCACAACTAACACATCATCCCGTGGGTGTTGCAAGAAGAGCCACTAACCACATCATCCCGTGGGTGTTGCAAGAAGAGCCACTAACCACATCATCCCGTGGGTGTTGCAAGAAGATCCACTAACCACATCATCCCGTGGGTGTTGCAAGAAGAGCATACTAACCACATCATCCCGTGGGTGTTGCAAGAAGATCCACTAACCACATCATCCCGTGGGTGTTGCAAGAAGAGCCACTAACCACATCATCCCGTGGGTGTTGCAAGAAGAGCCACTAACCACATCATCCCGTGGGTGTTGCAAGAAGAGCCACTAACCACATCATCCCGTGGGTGTTGCAAGAAGAGCCACTAACCACATCATCCCGTGGGTGTTGCAAGAAGAGCCACTAACCACATCATCCCGTGGGTGTTGCAAGAAGAGCCACTAACCACATCATCCCGTGGGTGTTGCAAGAAGAGCCACTAACCACATCATCCCGTGGGTGTTGCAAGAAGAGCCACTAATCCATCATCCCGTGGGTGTTGCAGAAGATCCACTAACCACATCATCCCGTGGGTGTTGCAAGAAGAGCCACTAACCACATCATCCCGTGGGTGTTGCAAGAAGATCCACTAACCACATCATCCCGTGGGTGTTGCAAGAAGAGCCACTAACCACATCATCCCGTGGGTGTTGCAAGAAGAGCCACTAACCACATCATCCCGTGGGAGAGGACATCGTGGGTGTTGCAAGAAGAGCCAACTAACCACATCATCCCGTGGGTGTTGCAAGAAGAGCCACTAACCACATCATCCCGTGGGTGTTGCAAGAAGAGCCACTAACCACATCATCCCGTGGGTGTCGCAAGAAGATCCACTAACCACATCATCCCGTGGGTGTTGCAAGAAGAGCCACTAACCACATCATCCCGTGGGTGTTGCAAGAAGATCCACTAACCACATCATCCCGTGGGTGTTGCAAGAAGATCCACTAACCACATCATCCCGTGGGTGTTGCAAGAAGATCCACTAACCACATCATCCCGTGGGTGTTACAAGAAGAGCCACTAACCACATCATCCCGTGGGAAGCAAGAAGATCCACTAACCACATCATCCCGTGGGTGTTGCAAAAGAAAGAGCCACCGAACCACATCATCCCGTGGGTGTTGAAGAAGAGCCACTAACCCTATCATCCCGTGGGTGTTGACAAGAAGAGCCACTAACCACATCATCCCCGTGGGTGTGTTGCAAGAAGACACTAACCACATCATCCCGTGGGTGTTGCAAGAAGATCCAATAAACCACATCATCCCGTGGGTTGCAAGAAGGACCACTAACCACATCATCCGTGGGTGTTGCAAGAAGAGCCACTAACCACAATCCCGTGGGTGTTGCAAGAAGAGCCACTAACCACATCATCCCGTGGGTGTTGCACAAGATCCACTAACCACATCATCCCGTGTGGTAAGTTTTCAAAAGAAGAGCCACTAACCACACTCGTGTGAGTGCTGCAAGAAGAGCTTACTAACTACATCATCCTAAACAGGGCACAAAGAGCCACCAACTACATCATCCTGGTGTTGCAAGAGCTACTAACCACATCATCCGTGGGTGTA
The DNA here is from genome assembly GCA_907164705.1 of Parnassius apollo. Taxonomy (NCBI): domain Eukaryota; kingdom Metazoa; phylum Arthropoda; class Insecta; order Lepidoptera; family Papilionidae; genus Parnassius; species Parnassius apollo. The sequence goes on along the minus strand of CAJQZP010000220.1, from coordinate 6,414,861 downwards.
AAGAAGAGCCACTTCAATCCACATCATCCTAAAAGCAAAGAAGAGCTAATAATCACATCATCCTGTGGGCCGCAAGAAGAGCCAATTAACCACATCATCCTGCAAGGTAAGAAGAGCCAACTAACTACTCCCGTGGGTGTTGCAAGAAGAGCCACTAACCACATCATCCCGTGGGTGTTGCAAGAAGATCCACTAACCACATCATCCCGTGGGTGTTAGCAAAGAAGATCCACTAACCACATCATCCCGTGGGTGTTGCAAGAAGAGCCACTAACCACATCATCCCGTGGGTGTTGCAAGAAGAGCCACTAACCACATCATCCCGTGGGTGTCGCAAGAAGAGCCACTAACCACATCATCCCGTGGGTGTTGCAAGAAGAGCCACTAACCATCATCCCGTGGGTGTTGCAAGAAGAGCCACTAACCACATCATCCCGTGGGTGTTGCAAGAAGATCCACTAACCACATCATCCCGTGGGTGTTGCAAGAAGAGCCACTAACCACATCATCCCGTGGGTTAAAAGAGCCACTAACTAATCATCCCGTGGGTGTTGCAAGAAGAGCCACTAACCACATCATCCCGTGGGTGTTGCAAGAAGAGCCAATAACCACACTATCCCGTGGGTGTGCGTTGCTTAACTAACCACATCATCCCCGTGGGTGTCGCAAGAAGAGCCACTAACCACATCATCCCGTGGGTGTTGCAAGAAGAGCCACTTAACCACATCATCCCGTGGGTGTTGCCAAGAAGAGCCACTAACCACATCATCCCGTGGGTGTTGCAAGAAGATCCAATTAACCAGCATCATCCCCGTGGGTGTTGCAAGAAGAGCCACTAACCACATCATCCCGTGGGTGTTGCAAGAAGAGCCACTAACCACATCATCCCGTGGTGTTGCAAGAAGAGCCACTAACCACATCATCCCGTGGGTGTTGCAAGAAGAGCCACTAACCACATCGTCCCGTGGGTGTTGCAAGAAGAGCGACTAACATCATCCCGGTGGGTGGGTTGCAAAAAGAACCAACCACATCATCCCGTGGGTGTTGCAAGAAGAGCCACTAACCACATCATCCCGTGGGTGTTGCAAGAAGAGCCACTAACCACATCATCCCGTGGGTGTTGCAAAAGAAGATCCACTAACCACATCATCGCGTGAAAGAAAGAAGGATCCACTAACCACACTGGTCCCGTGGGTAGGTAAGAAGAGCACTAACCACATCATCCCGTTGGTGTTGAAAGAAGAGCCACTAACCACATCATCCCGTGGGTATTGCAAGAAGAGCCACTAACCACATCATCCCGTGGGTGTTGCAAGAAGAGCCACTAACCACATCATCCGTGGTGTCAAAGAAGATCCACTAACCACATCATCCCGTGTGGGTGTTGCAAGAAGAGCCACTAACCACATCATCCCGTGGGTGTTGCAAGAAGAGCCACTAACCACATCATCCAAAAGAAAGAAGAGCCACTAACCACATCATCCCGTGGAATTGCAAGAAGAGCCACTAACCACATCATCCCGTGGGTTGAAAGAAGATCCACTAACCACATCATCCCGTGGGTGTTGCAAGAAGAGGCACTAACCACATCATCCCGTGGGTGTTGCAAGAAGATCCACTAACCACATCATCCCGTGGGTGTTGCAAGAAGAGCCACTAACCACATCATCCCGTGGGTGTTGCAAGAAGAGCCACTAACCACATCATCCCGTGGGTGTTGCAAGAAGAGCCACTAACCACATCATCCCGTGGGTGTTGCAAGAAGATCCACTAACCACATCATCCCGTGGGTGTTGCAAGAAGAGCCACTAACTACATCATCCCGTGGGTGTTGCAAGAAGAGCCACCCAACCACATCATCCCGTGGGTGTTGCAAGAAGAGCCACTAACCACATCATCCCGTGGGTGAAAAAAGAGAGAGCCACTAACCACATCATCCCGTGGGTGTTGCAAGAAGAGCCACTAACCACATCATCCGTGGGTGTTGCAAGAGAAGAGCCACTAACCACATCATCCCGTGGGTGTTGCAAGAAGAGCCACTAACCACATCATCCGTGGGTGTTGCAAGAAAGAGCCACTAACCACATCATCCCGTGGGTGTTGCAAGAAGAGCCACTAACCACATCATCCCGTGGGTGTTGCAAGAAGAGCCACTAACCACATCATCCCGTTGGTGTTGCAAGAAGAGCCACTAACCACATCATCCCGTGGGTGTTGCAAGAAGAGCCACTAACCACATCATCCCGTGGGTGTTGCAAGAAGATCCACTAACCACATCATCCCGTGGGGTTGCAAGAAGAGCCACTAACCACATCATCCCGTGGGTGTTGCAAGAAGAGCCACTAACCACATCATCCCGTGGGTGTTGCAAGAAGATCCACTAACCACATCATCCCGTGGGTGTTGCAAGAAGATCCACTAACCACATCATCCCGTGGGTGTTGCAAGAAGAGCCACTAACCACATCATCCCGTGGGTGTTGCAAGAAGATCCACTAACCACATCATCCCGTGGGTGTTGCAAGAAGAGCCACTAACCACATCATCCCGTGGGTGTTGCAAGAAGAGCCACTAACCACATCATCCCGTGGGTGTTGCAAGAAGAGCCACTAACCACATCATCCCGTGGGTGTTGCAAGAAGAGCCACTAACCACATCATCCCGTGGGTGTTGCAAGAAGAGCCACTAACCACATCATCCCGTGAGTGTTGCAAGAAGAGCCACTAACCACATCATCCCGTGGGTGTTGCAAGAAGAGCCACTAACCACATCATCCCGTGGGTGTTGCAAGAAGAGCCACTAACCACATCATCCCGTGGGTGTTGCAAGAAGAGCCACTAACCACATCATCCCGTGGGTGTTGCAAGAAGAGCCACTAACCACATCATCCCGTGGGTGTTGCAAGAAGATCCACTAACCACATCATCCCGTGGGTGTTGCAAGAAGAGCCACTAACCACATCATCCCGTGGGTGTTGCAAGAAGATCCACTAACCACATCATCCCGTGGGTGTTGCAAGAAGATAACCACATCATCCCGTGGGTGTTGCAAGAAGATCCACTAACCACATCATCCCGTGGGTGTTGCAAGAAGAGCCACTAACCACATCATCCCGTGGGTGTCGCAAGAAGAGCCACTAACCACATCATCCCGTGGGTGTCGCAAGAAGAGCCACTAACCACATCATCCCGTGGGTGTCGCAAGAAGAGCCACTAACCACATCATCCCGTGGGTGTTGCAAGAAGCCACTAACCACATCATCCCGTGGGTGTTGCAAGAAGAGCCACTAACCACATCATCCCGTGGGTGTTGCAAGAAGAGCCACTAACCACATCATCCCGTGGGTGTTGCAAGAAGAGCCACTAACCACATCATCCCGTGGGTGTTGCAAGAAGATCCACTAACCACATCATCCCGTGGGTGTTGCAAGAAGAGCCACTAACCACATCATCCCGTGGGTGTTGCAAGAAGAGCCACTAACCACATCATCCCGTGGGTGTTGCAAGAAGAGCCACTAACCACATCATCCCGTGGGTGTTGCAAGAAGAGCCACTAACCACATCATCCCGTGGGTGTTGCAAGAAGATCCACTAACCACATCATCCCGTGGGTGTTGCAAGAAGAGCCACTAACCACATCATCCCGTGGGTGTTGCAAGAAGAGCCACTAACCACATCATCCCGTGGGTGTTGCAAGAAGAGCCACTAACCACATCATCCCGTGGGTGTTGCAAGAAGATCCACTAACCACATCATCCCGTGGGTGTTGCAAGAAGAGCCACTAACCACATCATCCGTGAGTTTGCAGGAGCCACTAACCACATCATCCGTGGGTGTTGCAAGAAGAGCCACTAACCACATCATCCCGTGGGTGTTGCAAGAAGAGCCACTAACCACATCATCCCGTGGGTGTTGCAAGAAGATCCACTAACCACATCATCCCGTGGGTGTTGCAAGAAGAGCCACTAACCACATCATCCCGTGGGTGTTGCAAGAAGAGCCACTAACCACATCATCCCGTGGGTGTTGCAAGAAGAGCCACTAACCACATCATCCCGTGGGTGTTGCAAGAAGAGCCACTAACCACATCATCCCGTGGGTGTTGCAAGAAGAGCCACTAACCACATCATCCCGTGGGTGTTGCAAGAAGATCCACTAACCACATCATCCCGTGGGTGTTGCAAGAAGCCACTACTCATCCCGTGGGTGTGCCGAAGAAGAGCCACTAACCACATCATCCCGTGGGTGTTGCAAGAAGAGCCACTAACCACATCATCCCGTGGGTGTTGCAAGAAGAGCCACTAACCACATCATCCCGTGGGTGTTGCAAGAAGAGCCACTAACCACATCATCCCGTGGGTGTTGCAAGAAGAGCCACTAACCACATCATCCCGTGGGTGTTGCAAGAAGAGCCACTAACCACATCATCCCGTGGGTGTTGCAAGAAGAGCCACTAACCACATCATCCCGTGGGTGTTGCAAGAAGATCCACTAACCACATCATCCCGTGGGTGTTGCAAGAAGAGCCACTAACCACATCATCCCGTGGGTGTCGCAAGAAGAGCCACTAACCACATCATCCCGTGGGTGTTGCAAGAAGAGCCACTAACCACATCATCCCGTGGGTGTTGCAAGAAGAGCCACTAACCACATCATCCCGTGGGTGTTGCAAGAAGAGCCACTAACCACATCATCCCGTGGGTGTTGCAAGAAGAGCCACTAACCACATCATCCCGTGGGTGTTGCAAGAAGAGCCACTAACCACATCATCCCGTGGGTGTTGCAAAACCACTAACCACACCGTGGGTGTTGCAAGAAGAGCCACTAACCACATCATCCCGTGGGTGTTGCAAGAAGAGCCACTAACCACATCATCCCGTGGGTGTTGCAAGAAGAGCCACTAACCACATCATCCCCGTGGGTGTTGCAAGAAGAGCCACTAACCACATCATCCCGTGGGTGTTGCAAGAAGAGCCACTAACCACATCATCCCGTGGGTGTTGCAAGAAGATCCACTAACCACATCATCCCGTGGGTGTTGCAAGAAGATCCACTAACCACATCATCGTGGGTGTTGCAAGAAGAGCCACTAACCACATCATCCCGTGGGTGTTGCAAGAAGAGCCACTAACCACATCATCCCGTGGGTGTTGCAAGAAGAGCCACTAACCACATCATCCCGTGGGTGTTGCAAGAAGAGCCACTAACCACATCATCCCGTGGGTGTTGCAAGAAGAGCCACTAACCACATCATCCCGTGGGTGTTGCAAGAAGAGCCACTAACCACATCATCCCGTGGGTGTTGCAAGAAGAGCCACTAACCACATCATCCCGTGGGTGTTGCAAGAAGAGCCACTAACCACATCATCCCGTGGGTGTTGCAAGAAGAGCCACTAACCACATCATCCCGTGGGTGTTGCAAGAAGAGCCACTAACCACATCATCCCGTGGGTGTTGCAAGAAGAGCCACTAACCACATCATCCCGTGGGTGTTGCAAGAAGAGCCACTAACCACATCATCCCGTGGGTGTTGCAAGAAGAGCCACTAACCACATCATCCCGTGGGTGTTGCAAGAAGAGCCACTAACCACATCATCCCGTGGGTGTTGCAAGAAGAGCCACTAACCACATCATCCCGTGGGTGTTGCAAGAAGAGCCACTAACCACATCATCCCGTGGGTGTTGCAAGAAGAGCCACTAACCACATCATCCCGTGGGTGTTGCAAGAAGAGTCCCACTAACCACATCATCCCGTGGGTGTTGCAAGAAGAGCCACTAACCACATCATCCCGTGGGTGTTGCAAGAAGAGCCACTAACCACATCATCCCGTGGGTGTTGCAAGAAGAGCCACTAACCACATCATCCCGTGGGTGTTGCAAGAAGAGCCACTAACCACATCATCCCGTGGGTGTTGCAAGAAGAGCCACTAACCACATCATCCCGTGGGTGTTGCAAGAAGAGCCACTAACCACATCATCCCGTGGGTGTTGCAAGAAGAGACCACTAACCACATCATCCCGTGGGTGTTGCAAGAAGAGCCACTAACCACATCATCCCGTGGGTGTTGCAAGAAGAGCCACTAACCACATCATCCCGTGGGTGTTGCAAGAAGAGCCACTAACCACATCATCCCGTGGGTGTTGCAAGAAGAGCCACTAACCACATCATCCCGTGGGTGTTGCAAGAAGAGCCACTAACCACATCATCCCGTGGGTGTTGCAAGAAGAGCCACTAACCACATCATCCCGTGGGTGTTGCAAGAAGATCCACTAACCACATCATCCCGTGGGTGTTGCAAGAAGAGCCACTAACCACATCATCCCGTGGGTGTTGCAAGAAGAGCCACTAACCACATCATCCCGTGGGTGTTGCAAGAAGATCCACTAACCACATCATCCCGTGGGTGTTGCAAGAAGAGCCACTAACCACATCATCCCGTGGGTGTTGCAAGAAGAGCCACTAACCACATCATCCCGTGGGTGTTGCAAGAAGAGCCACTAACCACATCATCCCGTGGGTGTTGCAAGAAGAGCCACTAACCACATCATCCCGTGGGTGTTGCAAGAAGATCCACTAACCACATCATCCCGTGGGTGTTGCAAGAAGAGCCACTAACCACATCATCCGTGGGTGTTGCAAGAAGATCCACTAACCACATCATCCCGTGGGTGTTGCAAGAAGATCCACTAACCACATCATCCCGTGGGTGTTGCAGAAGAGCCACTCCAACCCGTGAGTGGTTGCAAGAAAGAGCCACTAACCACATCTTGGGTGTTGCAAGAAGATCCACTAAGCACATCATCCCGTGGGTGTTGCAAGAAGAGCCACTAACCACATCATCCCGTGGGTGTTGCAAGAAGAAGAGCCACTAACCACATCATCCCGTGGGTGTTGCAAGAAGAGCCACTAACCACATCATCCCGTGGGTGTTGCAGAAGGATCCACTAACCACATCATCCCGTGGGTGTTGCAAGAAGAGCCACTAACCACATCATCCCGTGGGTGTTGCAAGAAGAGCCACTAACCACATCATCCCGTGGGTGTTGCAAGAAGAGCCACTAACCACATCATCCCGTGGGTGTTGCAAGAAGATCCACTAACCACATCATCCCGTGGGTGTTGCAAGAAGATCCACTAACCACATCATCCCGTGGGTGTTGCAAGAAGAGCCACTAACCACATCATCCCGTGGGTGTTGCAAGAAGATCCACTAACCACATCATCCCGTGGGTGTTGCAAGAAGATCCACTAACCACATCATCCCGTGGGTGTTGCAAGAAGATCCACTAACCACATCATCCCGTGGGTGTTGCAAGAAGAGCCACTAACCACATCATCCCGTGGGTGTTGCAAGAAGATCCACTAACCACATCATCCCGTGGGTGTTGCAAGAAGAGCCACTAACCACATCATCCCGTGGGTGTTGCAAGAAGAGCCACTAACCACATCATCCCGTGGGTGTTGCAAGAAGAGCCACTAACCACATCATCCCGTGGGTGTTGCAAGAAGATCCACTAACCACATCATCCCGTGGGTGTTGCAAGAAGATCCACTAACCACATCATCCCGTGGGTGTTGCAAGAAGATCCACTAACCACATCATCCCGTGGGTGTTGCAAGAAGATCCACTAACCACATCATCCCGTGGGTGTTGCAAGAAGAGCCACTAACCACATCATCCCGTGGGTGTTGCAAGAAGAGCCACTAACCACATCATCCCGTGGGTGTTGCAAGAAGATCCACTAACCACATCATCCCGTGGGTGTTGCAAGAAGATCCACTAACCACAACATCCCGTGGGTGTTGCAAGAAGAGCCACTAACCACATCATCCTGTGGGTGTTGCAAGAAGAGCCACTAACCACATCATCCCGTGGGTGTTGCAAGAAGAGCCACTAACCACATCATCCTGTGGGTGTTGCAAGAAGAGCCACTAACCACATCATCCCGTGGGTGTTGCAAGAAGATCCACTAACCACATCATCCCGTGGGTGTTGCAAGAAGAGCCACTAACCACATCATCCCGTGGGTGTTGCAAGAGAGGGAACACCAGGAGATGGGCAGCAGCGTCTAATGACAACTAGGAAATAAAAAACTGCAGAAAATAAATATATTGTGTAAATATAACCATTAATACGTTAAGTCCTACAGAAGTTACAGGATCACTAACACGTACCAACGAATATATTTATTTTATCTTAAAATCTTTATTGCATTTCCTTAGAAAAAAAAACATACCAAGAGCGGACTTAATGAGTAAAGGCATTGTCTATTAGTAAACCCATGGAAGAAGCAAGAAGGAAAAACAAAAAACAAAAGAAATTAATATAAATACATATTACGTGTAACATAATAGATTATGATATAATATTATAAGTAAATACATATATATCCGTTTGTTTACTTATGTTAACACATATTCATAACATGAATTTAATATGACTATGTGTTAATAAAACAAAGTTAATAAATACAAAACAATACGAATATTTAACAATATTATAATTCTATTATTATAATATCATTTCTAAAGAGTATTAAATAAATTCAACATATAACCGTTTTACTTTAATATATGTGCCAAAGGTTTGCACAATGGAGACGAACCAAAAGGGCGTCATCATTCGCATTAATATTCTTCACCTAATTTTCCTCATACATTCAGAAGAAATTCATACTGCATCAAACCGACACACCTTCGACAACAATGCGTGACTCAGTGCACTAACATTTTGCCCAGCTGAGACTTAACAGTACCTTCACCAGATTCAATCTGTTATGTTCGAGTATTCGTGCATACAATACGTTTGAATTTAAGGAGTTGTCAACATTTGGCATCCCGATTCAAAGAAAACAATCGAATATCTCGTTACTAGTAAAACAGTTCTTTCTTCACTCAAATTATGCTGCTATATCATACTAAGTGCCGTTCTGTGCGAGCTCTTTTACTATTCCTTACCGATCCCACTCTTGATGGAGGGTGGCCCTCCTACATACTAAAATTTAAGGCCATAAGTACTAGTAAGGAAATGCCTGGAAGATCTGGTGGCCGATTATATAAGGTCGGGGAAAAAGTTTCATCGTATTTGATAGCCAAATTCACTACTTTTTTGTCAAAGTTTAATCGTTAACGAAAAAATTTAATCTTTTAAAAAAATATAACGTTTAATCATAATATATTATATGTTCCATTTTTTTCGATAACTTATTGCCATTTTGTAGTGATATAATCCCTTTGCTGTAGAAATCTTGGAATTTTTGATAAAAAAAAATACGACAAGAGGTTTTTGCAGTCCTCTCTTGATGTTAACCTAAAACTACCTAAATAATTATGAAGAAACCGAAACTGGAAAAATCTGATTGTGCAAAGTCTGGACTATTTGTGGTGAATGCATTAATACTTTCCAATCAGGCTCTCTAAAATGCTGAGTGGCCAAAGATGTATGTAGTCTGGAGTTATCATGATGAAATACCACTACTTTTCTGTTATCACTTCAGTTTGTTTTTTCTCAATTTATTGCTTGAGTCTCATTAGTTGTTGGCAGAAGATATATCCAAATCGATGGTTTTGCCCGGCCATAAAAGCAGTTCTCTTTAGGGAGTTCAGAAACGACTTGTGGCAAACAAATGCTAGCATACCATTCTGCATTAACCGTTCTTTGTCTCTTAAGAGGAATAGTTGTAACATGGCAGGTTTTGGAGACAAATTTGGCCACCATTTTTTTTTTTGCAACACTCCGTGAACGAACAATTTTTGTTGCCTTTAACTCATTTTCGAACACCCAAACTCGTGACTGGTTTTTTGTTTCGGGTTTGTACGCATATATCCAGGATTCGTCACCTGATACGATATTGTATACAGCATTTGAGGATCCTGCGTGGAATCTTTCGAGAGTTCTGACGCACCAAGTAACGCGAGCCGCTTTTTGCTCTTCACAGAGTGAATGCGGTATCCATCGAAAAACAATTTTTTACACCTAATTGTTCATGCAAGATTATTTGTATTTGACTCACGCCAATGTCTAAAGTTGCCTGAATTTCGCGGTATGTCACATGTCGATCTTCCTCAATCAGCTTACGCACAGCATCAACGTTTTCATGAGTGACTGCAGTTTTTGGACGACCTTGACGGGGATCATCACTAAGTTTGACACGTCCACGTTGAAATTCAGCAAATCAGCTATAAATTGTGGTTTTGGATGGGAATTCATCACCAAATGCAGAAATCATCCGGTCAACACACTGTTTTTGTGTTAAACCACTTCGAAAGTCATAATAAATCATCGCTCTTGAATTTTCTCGAGTCAATTCCATTTTCTCAACGACTAAACAAGTTTGACAAAACTTTGTGACAAGACCGAGAATCCTTTTTTAAATAAATAAATGGTATTCGATTTTTAAAACCAGGAAGTTTTCAATTAAAAAGATTTTAATATGACAGGAACAGTGGAAATATTCCATTCCCGATACTTTTAGTGCAGCCTAGTATCGTAGTAAACCAAATATAGTTGTGATTAATTCTCAATTCCTCGGCTATGTCGTAACTACTAATATGCTGATCTTGCTTCTTGATCTTCTTCTACTCTTTCAAAAATGGCATCGACTTTATCCGTACGAGGGCGACCAGAACGAGCTACATATTTGACATCAAAATTCCCAAACTGAAAACGCTTGAATCAACTTTGTCCTACTCTTACTGACTGACACACATTTATTTTGTTCAATGAAAACTTCAGAATGTATCGAATTTATTCGTTAGATGCACTTATTTTGGCGGACAGGGAAACAAAGAAAATATGGTGGTAAAATGTTTTTTTTGCTTTTTATTTTTATTTTTCTTAATTTTCTATATGTTTACTGATATTATTAAGAAGCCAGATACAAACAGTACAACCAAGCAGATTTTTATTAAATTTTATTCAAACAAAATACAAAGATATAGCAGTACACACCGTTGCCGTTAAACTCCACTGCTGAACATAGGCCTTCCCCTTAGCTGGCCTCATAGGGAGGATATTTGTCATAGCTGTCACGCTTGGCAAGCGGGTTGGCAAGAACAGTTCTTTATTTTTAGTCGTTATTAGGAAAAAATTGCTGCCCATCTACTGATTTGTTTTCCTTCTGCCGCCTCTTAATACACCCACGGAATGATACGGGGAAGGGGATATTCTTACACCGCCACTACATGATAAATAATCTATATCATATAGTGGTAAAATCATCTCCTATTTATATCAGATGATTTTTGAAAAGATTCGACCTAAGAATGAATTGAAATTAAAATTTTTAGTAGTGTGGACAGTGGATAGTTTTTTTACTGGATGGGGGGGGGGGAATGTACCTTTTATCTTTTCTGGTCATCATTATCATTTCAGCCGTTCAAAAGTTCAAATTAAAGTGCAAGTATTTTAGATAATACTTACTATGCCATTTATAAAATGACGATGACCTTTGATAACTTTAGTATTAATTAACAAAGTTAATTTAATTTCGAGTGCCAAAGATTTAAAAACCCTGGAATCATACTGCCAGTTTGTTTTGGAATAATAATAATCGATTTTTTAATAACCGTTTAGGATTTATTCTTGTATTTGGGTTGAAAGCATTATATCATATTCGCACTTAATGAATAAAATATGTGTGTAAAATATTGCAATTTAAATTTTAAAGGATCCCTACCATTACTGCAATAGCTGAGGTTCGATTTACGTCCATGACTGCACGACAATAAGTAAATTCAGTTATGAGCCTTTTTAAGTGGTCAAGCCATGCTGCAGCATGATTATGGTAGTAGCACAAATAGATCGACTCGAGCGAAGAAAGACCACGCCACGCAAGCTTAAAATAGCAGCTTATTGCTACTATGATTCCTACAGTGACTTCGAGAATAGGTGACAACCAACCAGCATTTTCATTCTTAATCGAGGATAGATGTACATGTCTATAGGCTCAAGCATCCACTTGTAATTAGGAGACACTGCTGAACTTGTGAAGGGCTTTAATAATGATGATGAAGTGCTGTTTTGCTCGGCAGTAAAGGAAAATCGTGAGGAAACATGCACGTCTGAGAAATATATTTCGGAGGACATGTAAAGTCCGTCAAAAGGAACTTGAGCAGTGCGGCGTAACCGTGGGGCGCAATTAGTTTGCATCCTGTTTTGCGATATGTTATTTGAATGGGCAATTACATCTTTATACTTATAAATAACTTTAGATTGACAAAAATAACGATAAAAAAGAGACAATTACTTAAAATTAAGACTGGAAAACTGCCTAGAACCAAATATTTCACAGAGTTAAGACGTTTCACACTAATACTTGATTATTAACGAAAAGTCTATCACTGTGTACGTAAAACTTTTGGAACATGTTTGCTTGCACCACGGACATTGACTTAGTGGTACAGTATTCTCAATAGCTGACCAGGTTTACTCAAGAAGCACTGAAGGCATTAAAATTAAGGGTAGAGAGTAACTCATTGTCTATCTATAATGTCGAAATAACTGCATTATATTGAGCTAAGTAACCATCTTATATAATTTGTGTCGCTGTCCTGGCTGATGTTCGGAATGGCTGCACCGATTGCAATGAAACTTCACGATGACGTAGAGCAATGTCAGAAATGACATAGGTTATTTTTTCTGGTTAGAAAAATCTCGGATATTGTGATGATGGATGATTGAAGATAATGATAAAATAAATGATCTTAATCTCTGTTTCTTTCTCTTTTACTCTTTTATTGCAAAAACATTAACCACACACTAAGATTTTCTGCTATACCCTGGATGCAGTTTTCAAACAAAATTACACAAGTACAAACATCCAGACCTGGTACAATCATTTGTAGACCATACATATACTTGTTCCGTGCGGGATTCGAACCCGCGGCTCCCAGATCAGCAACTCAATTCTAAACCATTGCGCCACGGAGCCGTTAAGACAAATAAACATTAATAGCTTATACACAGGTGGAGCCAGGGGTGTATATATATATATATATATATATATATATATATATATTCCGCACTGTCATTCAAAGGTTTAAGTATATGTGTACATAGGGGCTCTAGGCTAGACCTCAAGCAAACCTTACGTTTCTTAGAAAGGTAATTATTATTATCAACCGATATCCTCAATAATTGTTTCTGATGCAAGCCGACCTCGAGTTGCAAAAATTATGAGACATCTACACTCGCTACACTCGCATACAAACTATTTGTGTTGGGAGCGTTGGAAAATAAACGATTTATAATAAGTTATACCATTAGATAAAAAAATCATGAACTGTCCTAGTGAAAATGCTACTAGATCATAGTTATGACATTATTTAATTGTCATTAGTTCTTATACGCCCACAAAATTTCAGATTATTCTAATATCCGGAAGTCAGTGTAAACTGTTTTTTTAATTTACCACGTTTTCTCAATCATATACTTGCATTGTCATCAGAGTTAGAGCTATATTTGAAATTTCAAGTTCCCAGCTCATCGGGAAGTTAGTTTAAAATCAATTACTAAATACCAGCCGGAACGACACAAAAAAGAAAGTGACTTAATAAAAACGTGGTAAAATCCAAACCATTAATAAATTTTAGGTTAAAAATCTTTCCTTCATTGCCTATGTCCAACAGTAGACGGGGAAATAAAGAAGATAAAGTGTAAAAAAAAAAAGAAAACATTGTACAGTTCACACACAGTACATGTGAAACCTTCAGAAAAGAGACCGAGATAATAGGCAACACTGTATACAGTATTTTATCTCATTCTCTCGCGGGCTTAATTCTAGCTTAAGAATTTATTCTAGTTTAAGAAAACTTCAACAACACGCATTCATCATGAGCTGTGATGGTCCTAGTGAGAATACTAGATCAAAATAATAAAATTATTGTGTTGTCTCGGTTCTCAATACTTCTGAAATATTTAAATATTATTTTGATGAGTGGGCGGAATGAGTGAAAACTGATTTACAAAATTCTATTACATTCAAACATACATACATCACAATTACATTCAAACGTACACGTCAAGTAATGATATAAAGCGTGTGAAAATAGACGCTACGTTGTGTTATAAGGGAATGGTAGAGATTATTAATGAAAAATCTTTATTATTTGTTAAATAGTGGAATATAACGTTGGAGCTAATAGTACTAGAAAAAGTCACCTAACAATAATCATTGCTTGCTTTGAAGTTATTTTATACAAACGAGAGTGACGAGCATAAATGGTAAGTGGATGCTGTGACCGATACATTCGTACAGATCATCTTCAGAGTACAAATCGTGGCACGAAAGTCTAGCGGTGACCGTTATTGACCATAATTGGCCGTATTGCGCAATATTGCGTATGATTGGCTGTGTCTATCATTCGCACGCGCTGCTTGGCTCTCTAGTTCCATTCCGTCCTCCGTACTGATACGACAACTATTTAAGAACTATCGCCGATGAATCGCAAACCCTTTATAGAAACCGTATCTAAACAGTATCGGAAATAAATAGAAACATTCGATTGCACACACAAACTCCTCGTCTCAAAACACCGCCGTTTCGTCGTGGGTACAATATCATTTAACATTGTATCGACCCCATGCTATTTCACAAAATCTTGCAATGTCTTGCCATAAACTTGTGGTATAAAATACCACATTAAATAGTACTCGCTATGAAGATTCTTTACTGGTGACTAGGCATTCCTACTTAGGCCTCAGGATTGACATCGTTACGTTACGTAGCACTTATATTTATTAAATTAATTATGGCGATGTCAGATAGATGGTGATATCACATATCTGTGTATTCTAGAGTATAATATCCAGATCAACCACTTTGAGCAGCGTTAAATGCGTAAGCCATTTAAATATCGTAAAGAGTGCAGATTATTAAAAATCCTTCCTTCATCGCCAATAGTAGACTGTCACAAGGAGATAGACTATGAAGTGTAAAGAGACCGAGATAATACGAAACACTGCATACTGTATTTTATTTTATTCTCTTGCAGGCTAAATTCTACAGATATATATATATTTTCCCTGTAGTCTCTCATCACATGAGCCATTACTTCCCTCTACTGGCCTCAGATTCTTAGTAAAACTACTTTTTTTCTATCACTACGGCCGCACTGTAAACATGTATTGTCCTTTGCACAGATATTATGGGTCAAAGTTACAAACACCTGATAATATGCTAATATCGACATGCTACTGAATATAGAGCGAATATTAAGGCGGTGTTCACCGGTTTCAACTGGTTTTCGTTGGATTTTCGTGTTATAACAACAGTATATAGTTAATATTGTTTTATTTTGAAACGTAATATGGTAGGCCTTTTGTCTATCACGGCCTTAATTTATTATTACATGGCCTTATTTAAGGCTAGTTTGTTAGTGATGTATGAAAATATTTATTTTATTGAAATTGCGGTAAGCAAGCATGCAGCTCACCCAATGCTAATGGACTAGTGCTCGTAAACATATGGTTGCGGTGCGTTGCCGGTCTTATAAAACGAAGAAGGTCCTTTTCTTGAAAGTCTCTAAGTTGTATTGGTCAAGGAAACACACCTGTGGTAGCTGCCACAAAGATTCATTTTTGATTGGCTAGAAATTAAATCATATAATTCCTGCACTCTCTCTCCGGAATGAACCCTATGACTACTCTGCACTGCTACAGGCTTGAGGTTTACAAAATTGGTTTTAACTAATTCAAAGTGACTAACAAGCCTCGTATAACATCTCTCCACAAAAGAGTTCAACGCTGCCGGGTGGTATTTTGAAGCAATAATACAACGACGAAGAAAACCGTTCAGTTCGAATGCGTGATAATATGCGTGATGATAAAATATCAACAATAAAGGATTGAAGACCCGCCGAAGGTCTAGTTGTTCAATAGTAGTACTCTTGCGTCCAATTCTCTTGTCTTCTTGTCCAATGGTCCAAAAGTGAAAAAGAAATGAAGTTATGCGCACATTCTGCAGAATTTATCGTACTGAACACTGAGAGGCTGACTACCTTGCCTATGTGCTTGAGGCTGACACGTTTTTTGCCTGCAACAACCTTTAAATTTGTATACAATGTGGAAGTCTTTAAGTGAATAGTCGTTAGACTTTTGCAAGCTTTTATTTAGCTTGCTTTCTTCATATCTCTTTTCGATTTGAAATGTTTAGTAAATTTTTGAAGCCCTTGGCGATATCCGAATGAGCTGAAATTTAGTATGTAACTGTAACTTCTATAACAGTGCAATAATATTGTAAGATAAGCTGTTCAATGATAGATCTGGGTGCTACCACTAACAACGCCAAAAAGCCTGTTTTTATAATACATTATTTAAGAAAATTGGAGTGTGATGATCGTTAGCCTTATTTTTAGTAACAGCTGGCTTTTTTTTTAAATAAATAGGTGTGAAAAACACAGACAGTCAACCTGATAGTGAACCTGATAGTTGATAGAACGAAGTGGATGCTGTGGCCCATAGACATCTACATCTATAGTAGATTAATAATCAAAACGCTTACGTTGTCACTGCTGAAATAAATGAAAGGTAATCAAGTAGTTAATTTTTTCCTTGTTTTCTGCGTTGATTTTAACCGTCTGGTGGCTGTGTAAGAATATCCACATACTATATCGTCCTGTGGGTGTTGTCAGAGTGGACAAAGGTAAACAATGCGGGAGAAGGACAGCAGCATCTTCATTATAACAAAGAAAACAAACTCGCCTGCCAAGCGTGGCAGTGCCATTAATGAATTCTTGAGGGGTTCTTGAGGTGTTCAGCATTGGACTTTTATACTTAAGGGCTTTCTTTATTTGGAAAACTACGCTACTTATTAGGAAAATAAGGTTTGAATGAAGAGCTTTAAGTTTAGGTGAATGAATATGCTTGTTATAAACCAAGTATTAAGAACATTCATTACCGACTTGTTCGACCGAAACTTGTTTTAGGACAAAGAATGTTCAGAGAAGTATCAGGTTTCGTAAGCAATATTTCATGTATATAAATTATCAGCCCCTTAACAAAGAAAATTGAATATTGCAACTGTTATAGCACAGCGCAATACGCCGAAGTACGCCGCAGATTATGATAATGACGGCTGACATTGGCGCATAGCAGCGCACACGATATTTGTTGTTGGAATTTATGTCGTGATAAGTGCATTTGTTGAAGGAAAAAAACTAAAACTAAAATAGATGTTTTTTTTAAATAGTTTTTAAACCTACTGGCTGGTAAGAGTAAGAAATAAAAAATAATAAGAAATAAAAAAACGAGGCACTGTTACTCTCATGTATGCCTACTTATTATTAATTGTCACTTGAATTTTGGTTTCTGCATGTACGCCTTTATTATTTGTGCATGGTTTTAGAGGCGTAAACCTTTTTTGAAAGTTTTTGCACCAACAAGCTTCATAATATTTCAAAGCTAAACTTTAAAAGTGTTTTAATTAATAAAATCTCGATCATTTTAATCTTTAAATCGCACTTAGTATGAAAAACCGTAATTTTTGAATTCCCTGTTTTAAGTGGTTTTGTCGGTATGTATTACCGATACCAATTACGGACCTTCAAGAAAAGAGCCTTCTATTTTCTAAAAGGTCAGTAACGCATCTGCAATTCCCCTGGTTTTGCAGTTGTTCATAGGCCGCGGTAGTGACTTAGTATCAGGTAAGTCGCATGCTCGTTTGACCCGTTTTATTAAAAAAAAATGTTAATATTTTTTATCCTGAAATTAAGACTTATGTAAGCCTTTTAATTTGACCTATCCGGTTGGCTCTTATGTTAAAGCGTCATAACATGTAGTTTTGGAT
Organism: Parnassius apollo; assembly: GCA_907164705.1. NCBI lineage: Eukaryota > Metazoa > Arthropoda > Insecta > Lepidoptera > Papilionidae > Parnassius > Parnassius apollo. The sequence goes on along the minus strand of CAJQZP010000220.1, from coordinate 6,397,076 downwards.
TGAATTAAATTCAATTTGGGATAAACTCTGCGTGACGTGGGCGTAAGGGTGAATTATTAATTCTATTTAAGTAGCTCACGTTTAGTAGTTTACTTATGCAAGAATAGAAAGTTATTGCATAGAAGCCTGAATAGTTATAGTAACAAATTTTATCTTTTGATTTTCAAAATAACTAATACCTACTTAAGCAATAATTACACCTCCTCCGAATACAATAACATTACCACAAGCTTTTTATTATTAATGTATTCATTCATATTAACATACCTATACCATTTTAACTGAAGATGTTATAAATTTATTTGAAAAGTAGTCGTGTGAAGAGCACCTTCCACCCTCCTTCATTTGAGTTAAGAGACGCGTCATTTTATTTTATTACGCTAACTAACTTACATAACTCAACTTACCTTACTAAAATTTTATTACGTAACGCGAGATTTTTATATCTTTAAAATTTTTATTATTTATTTTTTACATCAAAACATTATATGAACAGAATCATATCATGATAACTAAGCATCCTCACGGATCAGTCGGAGTATTTTTTACATATTATTATTTATTATACTTTGTTAGGATACGAACGTTTAAATTTAAAAAAAAATGTATTAATAAATACAATTGCTTATTTGCGTTTAATATTATATCCCCAAATCGGTCTTGTGTCATGTACTTTCTATTCATCTTTATTCACAGGTATATCAAGTGGTCTTCAATCTTCTGGTAGTTTATGTGTGTTTTTACGCCTGGCCTAAGCAAGAAAGTCATACCGCCATTTATTAGAAGCCTTGAGATCTCCCTAACGCTTTTCTTACTTACTTCTGTTATAATTATCACCAATTCGTAACACGCGATATTTTACTATAGTAAGATAACTAAAATGATGATAACATTAAAACTGTTATTGTTCATCTCCTTTACAAAATTCCACCGTTTTTACATTCATTTAATCCACACATTACTCACCTTGACCTCGGAACCATTGGAAGCGAACAAACTTAATGATATTGCTTCAACTCATATATACCAGCATCGGACAAAGCACGACAATTGGGCATACAATTTCCAATGAACAAAGGATGCATCTTAAGATCGATCTAGTGACCTACATTCACGTTTGTATCACACATGGCATTGTGATCAAATCCTTTGCAGTGCGAATGAATTGGAAAATAATAAATCGGTCGCATCTGCGATACCTCATTCCGTTTTTGGATGTCACGGCGCGTGCACGATTTATGTGTACAATGAAATAAATACAAACAAACAGTTTTAATAACTGCTGTATTTAGTGCAAAATAAGTATTTAATTTTTAATTTTCAAATTACGTCTATTTTGAATTTAATTGAGTGTTAGAGATATTGTGACAAAAATGTTTACGAAATTTATTAGTTTATTCACCTTAATAAATTTCTGCTATGCCGACTTCTTTTCAAATCAAATCAATCATATGGAATATTACAAGAATAGAACGAGACCTTCTAAAGCGTTTTCAAGTTTTTCCATAAACTATTTCAACCAGAACCTCGTGTCGCGTCCGGGAAATTCTGAAAAAGTGCAGTGCGGTACAAGAACAGTTGACTTTAATCCGAGGAGGGTGGGAAAAATTGTTGGCGGATCAGAAACACCTTATGGGGCTTATCCATGGCAGGTAAAGAGTTGTATTATCTTTTTTTATTTAATCGAGTTCGTGATGTATTTTTTAATTAGTTTTCTAAGGGTAATTTTAAATTTGTCTATGTGTAATTTTAGTTTTATAGGTGATATGTTTACTGCCTAGGAGTCCTTCTGGATAGATATTTTTTTAAGTGGAAGAACCACGCTGCTGCTGGATTGTGGTTACAGCACGAATGGGTCTGCTCGACCGGGGTAGGACCGTGCTCTCACGGAATACCAACGTAAAATAGCTAAGGCTGTTGTGTTTCGTATGGTGAGTGTAGAAATCCGGAGACCGTTTTTACTGTAAGCGAGGCATTCCATCTTAGTCATCAGTGGTGAAAACGCATCTACATTTTGATTCTTAACTTAGGATAAATGTAGATGTTTATGGGCCACAGCATACACTTGCCATCAGGTGAACTGTGTGCTCGTTTGTCACTTTTATTCTATAAAAGAAAACCCTCTTTTCTCAGTTTCTGATGCCTAGTAGAAGTTGCACTGCAGTGTCCCGGTTTGAATAGTATAGAGACTTGGTATAATTACAAGCTTCGAAGCATTCCATCTTAGTCTTTAGAGGTGTTTTTATTAGTTTTGTAACGCATGGCACTTAAAATACAGCATTATCAGCTTTATTGTAGAACACAAAAAGCTGATACAAAACATGATGTTCATTACGACTAAGCGTTTATTAATATGTCATTTTTTTTATTTGGCTGCGACATACATTCATGGTGGCCGAATGAGGACGCTCAAGGTCGCTCAGTGAGCTATGGAGAGGGCTATGCTCGGGGTTTCTCTGCGTGACTAACTTAGAAATTAGGATATCCGCAGTAGAACTAGAGTGACCGACATAGTCCAACAGATTAGTAAGCTGAAGTGGCAATGGGCCGGCCATATAGCTCGAAGAACCGACAACCGTTGGGGAAAAAAGGTTCTCGAGTAGCAGCCTCGTAGCGGTAGGCGAAGTGTAGGGCGACCCCCCACTAGATGGAGTGACGACCTGGTAAGACATGCAGGAAGCCGATGGATGCAGGTGGCTCAGGACCGTGCTTTGTGGCATACTTTGGGGGAGGCCTATATTCAGTAGTGGACTTGTGAAGGCCTGTATTGTTGATGATGATGATACATTCGTGCGGACCGAATGAAGCTGGAGTAACTCCCTACAGAATCTTAAATTTTCATTTAATTCATTTTTTGTTGTTCACTCAGTCGTAGCCCTCTTTGTTTGATGTGGGCTGCATAATATATCCAAAGACTGCCGTAGCAATCAAGTGTGGCGAATTCTTTTGTCAAATCAGTTTTGAAAATGATTACACTGAAATCCCATTGTCCGTCTTCAAGTGTTTAATAGTTGTTTTAGTGTATTAAATGATATTTAAATATTTTATTTTTGGTACAGAAATGTTATATTTCTTATGTAATATTCAACCAACAACAACAACTTTGTATAAAAAAATTATCGTATTAAAATATATTTTTAAATGTTATAATGTAGATTAGTTTATTTCGCAATACTGTTGACGTTTTTTTTTAAAGTTTCCGTATTTCTTCCGTATCGTAGAGGTATTCGCGATTTTACACATATAAATTTCATATAGACATACGCCCACGCTAGATACAATTTTATGTAGGGTATATTAATTATGGCACGTTCCATGCGGGAATCGAACTCGTGGTCCGTAATGTGGAAGCCAAAAACTTGGACCCCAAAGTATTGTCTGCTCAAAATTTTTATTTATTTATACTTTTCATATATTTACATTTTTACTGATAGCAACGTTAGAAACAAAACTTAAGCCATCTTCAGTAGTTTTGAGTTTAGAACTAAAGTTGAGAGTAAGATAATTACCAATGTTATAGTGATGTCCGTGTTTCGATTTCGTACGTATAACGTTCATAACATGACCTTTTTTGTCTCGCATAATATCTCGACAAGAAATCGTATTTTTTGATCAAAACTAAAAGTTAGCCCAACTAATATCTGACTAAACTTTAATCAAAATTGATTTTTTAGTTTTTACAAAGATAATATCAAATTACAATTAAACACATTCTCATAAATCAACAGTTGCCTAAAGCTTATATATTATATTATTTCTGTTTTTATATTAATTTATTATTCTTCTCCTCTACCATAGATTGTCTCAGGGGGATATTTGCCATAGGTGTTGTTTTTATTGTATTTAATATCCTTAAAAACAATCGTAAATAACATAAAACATGGTAAAGCCACGCTACGGCTATATTATGGTTGTAGCACGAATGGGTCGGCTCGACCGGGGAAGGACCACGCTCTCACAGAATACCAACGTAAAATAGCAGGTTAATACTGCTGTGTTTCGTATGGTGAGTATAGAGATCCGGAGACCTTTTTTTACTGGAAACGAGGCATTGCATCTTACTCCTCAGGGCTGATAACGCATCTGCATTTCGATTCTTTGTCGAGGATAAATGTAGATGTATATGGGCCGCAGTATCCACTTACCATCAGGTGTACTGTGTGCTCGTTGGTCACCCTTATTCTATATAAAAAAAACTGGAATCCACTCAAACCAAAAGTAAAAATGCCTTTTCTATCTATCTCATTGAGCGTGCGCGTCAGTGGTACTTTGCTTAGGATGTTAATTTTCCCATGCAGCACGGCAAATAACGCACGCAAAAAGTAAATGATTCAATGAGTAAAGAAAGGTTCAATCTACATACGAAATATTGATAAAAATGTATAATTTGAGAATAATGCAATTGGATTTACGAGTACATATTCAAATGAAGCCGTGTAAGCACAGGGGCTCAGCGCTCGCTGTAAATATTACAGTACGCGAGCAACGCGGTTTCGGGCCCCGCCGGCACCAATGAAATTGTTAGTTAGAATTTTAAGTGCTACTAGGTGATATTAAGTATTACGTGCTCTACGGTGAAGGAACACATCTTAAGGAAACCTGCATGTCTTAGAAATTAAAAAAATATTACTGAGGCATGTGTAGTCTACCAATACGCATTGGGGCAGCCCGGCGGACCTTTCCTAGCCCTAACCTAAAACCTTCTCAAAAATGTAAGGAGGTATGTGCCCAGGATTGGGACGTAGTGGTTTGTAACTTAAACTTTCTACTTTTAATTCATTGCATTATTTTGATTTAACAATAATTTATTAATAATCGTCATTGCAGATAATTTATTTTATTACTTTATTAGCATTTATTAACACTCTATTGTGTTGACATCTACTTGTAGTATAGTATTATAAAGAGAAAGTGAATTTGTGAAAGACAAAATGGAGTGGATTTACATACTACGCCACGGCATTATCAATTATTAGCGACGCGCCCAGAGTTTTCATGGATAGGATTTATTAATGTGGCACTATTTAGCCATTTATGTTATAAATTTTAAGTTTAAAAAAATCTAGGATAAAATATAGTTTTGATCCCTCCATGCACTGTTCTCTTGATCTGTTCATAAAGTTTCATTACAACGGTTGAGCCATTCCATAGACCGACAAACATTTTAAAAATGGTTATTAATGTCTTAAAAACAATCAAACGACCCCCTGAGCTTAATATAGATAAGATATACTATCTACTTGCTATTTACCTAAGTATATTGCCAGTGATGACCTATGGATCTGAGACGTAGTCCTTCACTGCTGGCCGTACGAGGAAGCTCAAAGTCATTCAGCGAGCTATCAAGAGGGCTATGCTTGGGGTTTCTCTGGGATAAACTTAGGAATGAGGATATCCGCAGTAGAACCAGAATGACCGACATAGCCCAACGGATTAGTGAGCTTATGTTATAAATTTTAAGTTTTTTTTAAAAGATCCAGGATAAAATATAGTTTTGATACCTCCATGCATTGTTCTCTTGATCTGTTCATAAAGTTTCATTACAACGGTTGAGCCATTCCATAGACCGACAAATATTTTAAAAATGGTTATTAATGTCTTAAAAACAATCAAATGACCACCTGAGCTTAATATAAATAAGATATACTATCTACTTGATATTTACCTAAATATATTGCCAGTGATGATCTATGGATCTGAGACGTGGTCCTTCACTGCTGGCCGTATGAGGAAGCTCAAAGTCATTCAGCGAGCTATCAAGAGGGCTATGCTTGGGGTTTCTCTGGGATAAACTTAGGAATGAGGATATCCGCAGTAGAGCCAGAATGACCGACATAGCCCAACGGGTTAGTGAGCTCAAGTGGCAATGGGCTGTTCATATAGCTCGAAGAACCGATAACCGATGGGGAAAAAAGGTTCTCGAGTGGCAGCCTCGTACTGGTAGGTGAAGTGTAGGGTGACACCCCACTAGATGGAGTGACGATCTGGTAAGACATGCAGGAAGTCGATGGTTGCAGGTGGCTCAGGACCGTGCTTGGTGGCATTCCTTGGGGGAGGCCTATGTTCAGCACTGGACTTGTGAAGGGCTGTAATCAAAATAAAGTATATAGTATTAAATATATTTATAATAATAATAATCCTTTATTGCAGACACAAAGATCCATATTTACAAGAAAATATAATATAGCATATATATATATATATATATATATATATATATATATATATATATATATATATATATATATATATATATATATATAGTATAGCAAGAATAGACATGTTGCAATATTTCCAAAAGTCTATCGTCACCCAGCAACTTTTACCCAACATCTGTACATTGCAGTCTGTATCTGCCTATCTGCCAAACTACGCACAATATAGTTGTCACACAAGTCAACTCTGGACATAAATGATGCTATCTTCTTTCGATGGATAGCATTAAAAGAGTCAACCCGCGTTTTACGTACATTTCAGAGGCGCTACAATAGCAATTAAATCCCATTAGAAGTCTAAAAATATTATAAGTTACCCGTATACTATTATGTGTTTTCTTTGTATAGTCTACCCAGAGTTGACACGTGTAAAATGCTTGGCAGAAAGATCTAAGCAGTGTAATTTTCACGTCCGGCGACGCCGAATTGCAGAATATTCGCACAATCATATTGCCTATTACACACAGAGATCTACGTTGACCATCCAAATCCATGTCATATTTTAAGTCTGAAGTAACAATATGGCCAAGATACTTGAACTTGTCTACTATATTAATAACTTTTCCATTAAGACGAATCTCGGGCAAGCTCTGAGGTAACTTCCCTGATCTGAAAATCATTATTTCTGTCTTTTTGGAGTTGTAAGTCAAATTATGTTCTTCCGCGTATCTTTCACAGATTTCAATTAATTTTTTCAAGCCTTTAATCGAGGGACTGAGCAGCACCATATCGTCAGCATAGCTCAGGCTGTTAACATATCTGTCGTCCAGTCTGAGCCCTACCGGGGATCTGCACAGATCCACGATTAAATCATTCATATAAATATTGAAAAGATCAGGTGAGGTAACACCCCCCTGTCTCACGCCACAAGAAAGCTTATAGCAATCCGATATTTCACCACCCCACCTAACGTTGTTGGTTTGATTACCGTACTAGAACGCTAGGAGATCAATAACCTCAGCCGGGACACCTTAGCTAGTGTCACGGAGCTTTTTCCACAGTATTTCATGACTAATTGTATCAAAGGCACGACTTAAAGCAAGAAAACAAGCGTATACAGTAGTATTTCGCTGTTTATAATAACCTATAACTTGTTTTAGAGAAAATATAGCCATATCTGTTGATACATTCGGACGAAAACCAAACTGCCCATCATCGTAATTTATGGAATTTAAGTGTAACTGTAATACTCGTTCAAATACCTTGGCCACTATAGTGGCCAAAGAAATAGGCCTATAGTTTACCGAGTTCGAGATATCCCCGCTTTTATTTTTCATGATAGGAACAACCACTGTACGAATAAGTTCCTCAGGTAAATAACAATGTTGGCACAGAGATTGAAAAAATGCGCTAACACCTCACAGATATGCTGGCCCGCATATAACAGATGCTCTATGCTAAGACCGTCATGACCCGGAGACTTACCCCGCTTCATGTTAGTCAAAAGTGACTCTTACTCTTTCGGCCTAATTGTTACATAGTGAGTATCAGATCCCTAACATGTCCTAGCCTTACAATTATAATTATATTAATTTTGTACAAGATTAAACTGATTCTTAAATAAATTTTCTTTACTTTATTGTATTTGCATATTTTATTTTACGATATATAAAAATAACTTCATTGTATTAATTGAATGCCTCTATAATGGGCGTTAATCATTTGTATGTTTTCTCTTTATGTGTGTCAGATTTTTTATTTTTTTAAAACAAAAATTCCAAATTTTTCATTGTATATAGTTACTTAAGTATTAAGTAACTTTTCCGTTCAACTTGCGTAACGAAAAATTGACTTGTACTTAACCTCTTTAAAGACAGAAACCAAAAATTGCACAAAGGCGCGGCAAGTATCACCTTTTGATAAATGGCCATCCATCATTTTGCAATGTTCAAAAACCAAATGTTAAATATACGTGAACTTTCACTTTTTACTTTAAAATTGTTTTAGTTTTATCTACAAGTTTATTTTTATATGCTACTGTTGAGCATCTTCATCGATTAAAACTACTTTTACACAAACTACAGACTTGTGTGCAGTCTGCAGTTTGTGATCATATTCTAGACGGCCCCCACCATTACATCAGATTTGATAGACCACAAATCCTCGCGAAAGAACATAGATTCTTACCAAAGATGATACGTGAGGCAATTGAAAAAAATGCTAATTTCAATGGTGAAGGAGGCTGGATACTACCACCTGCTTGGGACCCTGTAATTAATAAAATTAATACTAAACACTAGCATACTACTGCAAGACTCCAAGTAAGAAATGCTTAGTGTTCGCGTAAATATAAGAAATCATTTTCTTCATCGATTATTTATTTTGGATAGTTTGGCAACTTCTATTAAATTTTAATTCATTCATTTTAGCGTATCAAAAGTTAACTTCTGAACAAAGGCCTCCACTATAATACATTGCCTTACAGGTACGATATTTTCCATGGTAGCCACGCGTATCAGGCGTGTTGGTGACTACAGTTTATTTTTTGATAAGATACAGAAACTAAAAATTGTGTGAGTTCGTACAAAGGTTCTACTTATTTCATAATTTACTGAAATCTCTGCCAGTAGACCCATATAGGAAAATATATTAAATAAAAGGCAAACTTAGTGCGTACATTACTATTACTACTATAATGAATATTAATATTATATAAATAATGATAAATAATACGATAAACAATAATAATATAAACGATAATTGCATATCTTAATATTATATATAAATTACGTGTCACGTTGTTAGTCCGCGATGGGCTCCTAAACTACTTAATCAATTTTAATGAAATTTGCATACCGTGTGCAGTTTGGTGCAACTTGAGAGATGGGATAGTTTTTTGCCCATGAGTGACCCACAATTTTCTCTTGTGAATTTAAGGATTTTTAATATGACATGACAAAGAGTCGTCTAAAAATCCAGAACAACGTCTGACTGGAAAGCTAGTAAGTATTACACAACCTACAATCACAAAGTGTTTCTAAGCGTAAAACTGGCAAATGGCTGGACCAACTTGGTATTTTTTTGTCAAATACTCGTTAGAATTTCGAATTGCACGTAAAAACATGAAGACCACATACAGTGTTATTTTGCAATAACCAGCCAAATTTGCAGAGAAGGGACAGAAAAATAATGTCAAACGTTCTGTCCTTTGTATCTTTTAAATTCAAAATGCGTGATATGATGCGTTTTAACTGATTTTACGGCGCACGCACACATTCATAAGGGTCGATCGGTAGGCAAAAACGTTGTTGACTAATAAATCACATTCAATTTGGAATAATTTCAAATAAAAGTAGAAGACACTTATTTGCTCGTATTTTCAAAAACTGCAATAACATTATTTATATATTTGAACTTAAGTTTCAAAGTTAATTACTCTATGAAAAATAACCCTGTATATAATGTTCCATATAGTAAAGTAACACTAGTTAGCGCCATGTGGTTGACAGCTTAAGATAATTCATCATTCTATTTGTTCCCTGTGTGCAGTAAGAGACGACTATTGAACATGCCAATAATAAACCATAAGCTTCTGAAAAAGGGCGATAAGTTGCGATAAATGGCATATAACCATCTCGTTTACGAATCCTTTTAACAGACATCTAAAATGGAGCAAAAATTTAATTTAATATAAATAAATTTTGGGGCCATGGTAGCTCAGATGGTTAGCGCTCACTGTAAACTTTACAGTAAGCAAGCAAACCGGGTTCGATCCCCGCCGGCACCAATGAAATTGTTAATTGTAATTTTAAGTGCTGATTTACCACGTGCTTGGCGTTGAAGGAAAGCATCGTGAGGAAACCTGCATATCTGAGAAATATTTCGAAGACATGTGAAGTTCACCAACACGCATTTAGGCGGCGCGGCGGACAATTCCTTGCCCTAAAACCCAAAGCCTGTGCCCAGGAGTGGGACGTATATAGGCTGTAATTTTAACTTTTAAAATTTTTTTGCCAATAGTTTGTGTTTTTACCTTAGCATTGGCCGTGAGTAAGAGTTTGTCATAAACCGCGCTTTACCGATGCGCGTGTCAGTTAGAATTAGAAGGTCATAAAACCACATACAATCCAAAAAACATGTATGTAAATTTATTTTAATATCTTTATAATCAAATTTTCTGAAGTACAGTTATTTCTATATGTTTGAATACTGATTCTGATAACATATTTAACGGGAATCATAGTGTTTATGTTACCTGTTTGCTACGTGATATCTTCGTCGATTAAGAACCGATGTATATGATGTATGGTAATGATTCTTTTGAATAAATTATATAAAATATATCTAAATATCGTTAGTCATCTAACTTAAATTCGAAGAATAGTTTCACCCTCAAGGGTTAAAAATATGGAACGAGTTTCTAAATCTAAACAAATAAATAGATTTATTATTAGAACAAAAAATATTGTATAAATTTCTCGTCTGTTTGTTCCGGCTAATCTTCGAAACGCCTAGATTGATTTTGACGGGAATTTCACTGACATATAGCTGATGTTATAATGAGTAACTTATACTAGTTTTATTTTAAAAAAGGAATTGATATATTTAATTAAAATATTTAATTTATTTATTTATATAAATAACATGTTATGATTTCTTAAATTTACGCGAACACTACACATTGAATAAAACTAAATTTACGGATTTTATCGCGTTTATTTCACTACTTTTACTTATTTTTAATTCCCGACGTTTCGGGTGCTTTACAGCAACCATGGTCACGGGGGGGGGGGACTGAGATGTTTGACGTCCCAATGTCATAGTTAGTCCGGCTACCTTCAGTTTTTGAATATTAATTTTTGGTCCGATTTACGCAAAACGAGCTTATAGTATCATGAAGTCTTGCAGTGGTATGCTTAGGTTTGGGTTTAATTTTGTTAATTATAGGATCCCAAGCAGGTGGCAGCACCCATCCATCTTCTCTATTGAAATTTGGATGTTTTTTTAATTTCAATAGCCTCGCGTATCATCCTTGGTAGGAATCGGTGTTCTTTTGCGAGAATTTGTGGTTTATCAAAACGAATGTAATGGTGGGGACGATCTTGAACATGTTCGCAGAAGAAGAAGTCTGCAGTCTGCGAACATGTTCAAGATCGTCCCCACCATTACATTCGTTTTGATAAACCACAAATTCTCGCAAAAGAACACCGATTCCTACCAAGGATGATACGCGAGGCTATTGAAATTAAAAAAACATTAAATTCGTGCTTGATTTCTTATTTTCTAATCTGTATCCTAAGTAATATCTAAGTAATTCCAACGGCCGTGTCATAAGCGTGTAGGGGCGGTGTGGGATTACCCACTACCCAATTTGTTCCGTGGGTGCCGTGAGATAAAGAAGCTGAAACGTGAGACGGGCAGCAGTATCTTCCTGAAAACAACTCAAAATTTTATTTTTTATTTTAAAGAAAGAATTAAGGTTGTACGCAAAAAATAAACAGGATAGTATAATAATGAAATATGTACATACTAAAACTATTATATTTAAAAAAAAAAACTAAAAATATATAAATAATTTCTAGTTTCCGAATTCGGCGCTTTGTATTAGCTCTGGCTACAGATACTATTGAATTAAATGGAAATAAATTTGCTCTCTAAAACTCTTTAAGTCCGTTTCTACCACATATCGTGCCGAGGGTTTCCTAAGAGGCGACAGAGGGAAAATTAATCAGAAGATAAGCAGCAGCTTATTCCTGATAACACTTCAAAATAATAAAAGACTGCTTTGCCAACTCGTTTGTCAAGTGTGACAATAATGGCAAAGTCCCCCCATGAAGTAGTCCTACCCCAGTCGAGCAGAGCCATTCGTGCTAAAACCATAATATAGCTGTAGCGTGGCTCTACCACGTATATAGTTATGATTACGCTCTTTTTTATAGGATAAGTGTGACAAACGAGCGCAGAGTCCACTTGCTGGTAAGTGAACTCTGCTTGTTTGTGTGACTTGAAGTGAAGTGCTGTGGCCCATAGACATCTACATTTATCCTCGATTAAGAATTAATACGCAGATGCATCGTCATTGTTGAGGACTAAGATGGAATGCCTCGTTTCCAGTAAAAAGAGTGTCCGGATCTCTACACTGATCATACGAAACACAGCAGTATTAAACTGCTATTTTACGCTGTTATTCTGTGAGAGCGTGTTCCTTCCCCAATCGAGCCAACCCATTTGTGTTACAACCATGATGTAGCGGCATCGTGGCTGTACCACGTATAAAGCTGATATGGTTTGTAGCAAATCAAACGCAATGTAGAGGCGGCACTTCTATCGGTAGCTGTGGTAAGAAATGACAATGAAAAATTACGAAAGATTATTAAAGAAAAAAACTTGTCCCATCTCTCAAGTTCTTGTTGCCAGTGATGACTTACGGATCAGAGACGTGGTCCTTCACCGGTGGCCGTATGAGGACGCTCAAGGTCGCTCAGCGAGCTATGGAGAGGGCTATGCTCGGAGTTTCTCCGCGTGATAGACTCAGAAATGAGGATATCCGCAGTAGAACCAGAGTGACCGACATAGCCGAACGGATTAGTAAGCTGAAGTGGCAATGGGCCGGCGGGCAAAGAACCGATAACCGATGGGGAAGAAAGGTTCTCGAGTGGCAGCCTCGTACTGGTAGGCGTAGTGTAGGGCGACCCCCACTAGATGGAGTGACGACCTGGTAAGAACATGCAGGAAGTCGATGGATGCAGGTGGCTCAGGACCGTGCTTTGTGGCGTTACGTGGGGGAGGTCTATGTTCAGCAGTGGACTTGTGATGGGCTGTAATGATGATGATGATGATGATTAAAGAAAAAAATTATGAAACATCATGGTCACTAATATATGTTCGCCAATAGGCGACTTAATCATCAGCTAGTAAATTGCTCAGTGTATAACACTTAAAATACAGGCTGTGGGTTTGCGGCGCCTGGAACAACAATTTTTATGCGCTACGTTTCATTGCTTCAGATTATAGATGTCTGTGAGTAATTAATATATGTAAAATATATCCACGGTGTGACCGAATAGTGACCATGTAGTGGCCGTATAAGAATGTCCACTACCCCATATGATCCCACGGCTGTCGTAAGGTGCGACAGAGGAAAATTAAACTAGAAGTTTGGAAGCGGCATCTTTGCGATAATAAGTCAAAATATAAAAAAATGCGGTTGCTAGCCCGCGTGTCAAACGTGGCAATTATGGCAAACTCCTCCCTACGAGGCAATCTTTGGGAGTGGCTTATGTTCAGCAGTGGACTTTTATAAACTGTTAAGGATGATCCACGGTATAGCAGTAATATAAATAACATAATGATTTATTATTATAAGGCAAACATTAAACATTGAACTTTTTTCACAGTGATGGTCTGAAACACAGGTATTTAAACTAGTTCAGGCAGATAGCTAATACTATGAACTTAATTTTTCATTTTTCTTTTATAGATTCTAAATTATTAAGCTACAATTAGTACTATTTTTTGTTAGACTTATTGTTACTGTGTTTAATTGTAATCATATTGGTTCCTGTGTAAGTTGTTCCTGTACAAGTGTAATTGGGAATGAAATATAATTGGAAATACATTTAAATTATGTATTTATTATTATATATTTCACGTTTTGGCGGCATAGGGTGATTGACGTTTTTGGCGATGCCCAAATACTCACACGCTGCTCGATTTTAAAATGCCGTTAAGTATCGTGCTGTCTCTATCACTTTAAGTCAATGTGATTGTGACTTAACGACATCTTAAAATTGAGTAGCGTTTGAGTATTTGCGCTTGTGACTTCTTTAAAATACCGTAAATGTAATTATATAAATTACAATTTTCAGGTGGAGATCCAAATGATTGACCCCGACAGGTTGACATTCGAGCACCACTGTGGTGGCGCCGTTATCGCAGAGAGAATAGTACTGTCTGCTGCTCATTGTTTTGATAAGGTAAGTAACGTTTTCTATCGATACTTTTATTGAGATCGAATGGGTCGATCGAAAAGTTGGTACATAAAAAATATTCTTATTTCATTAGCAATATAATCTCATCAAGTAATAGTAGCGGCTGTTTCTTATAAAGCTCAAAATAGCCTGTTCCAGGAGACGCTGCTATTTCTTCACTTTAATAAGTTATAAATAACATTTGGTTAAAGTTAGAAATAAAAATATCATAAATTCGCGATTTGTTATATTCTAATCTGGAGGCCTGAATGACGATCCTAAGTAATTTCAACGTCCGTGTCATAAGCGTGTAGTGGCGATGTAAGAATATTCACTACTCCATTATACTATTATGTATTATATTATTATATATTATAGTTTATTACTATTATAGATATTATTATTATACTATTTTTTAGTGGATGCCGTACAAAGCTACAGAGTAAAAATGAAACAGGGCATGGGCAGTAGCATCTTCCTAAACCCAAATCTAAATTTTATAAAATGCGATTGCGGACCTGCCTGCCGATTGTAACATCTATTACAAAATCCCCCCTATGGGGCAATCTATGAAAGAGACTTATGTTAGACTAGTTTATGGGAATGAATTTCTTTAACTCATCATACATAGAAGGTGAGTTTTTGAGTGCAGAAATCGCGGACTGTGAAACTTGGGACCAATGTTATTGATGATGTGCTTTATCCCTCGATTGAAAAATGGTTCATCAGCATAATTAAAACATATCAAAAATTTACTAAGAGTGGTAGGTCAGATGGTTAGCACTCGCTGTAAATTTCACAGTACGCAAGCAACCTGGGTTCGATCATCGCCGGCACCAATGAAATTGTTAATTCCAATTTTAAGTGCTGATTTACCACGTGCTCGGCGGTGAAGGCAAACATCGTAAGGAAATCTGTATGTCTGAAAAATAAGAAAAAATATTTCGAAGACATGTGAAGTTCGACAACACGCATTATGAGAGGGGTGGACACTTCCTTGCCATAAAACCCTTTCAGAAATGAAGGGAGGTCTGTGCCCAGCAGTGGGACGACAGATAGGCTGTAAATTTAACTTTTTTTTAAAGTTCACTGCTGTACGTTCGCTTTTTTTACGCACCTTATAAGCCAGTGCTTCACCACAATCACACCTGGTGGCAAATGGTGATGTAGCCGTAGATGTTAAATCGCAAGACAAGAGTGAATAGGTTTTTGCTACGCTAACACAGTGCAATTTACGCCTTCTCTATAGATTTACTCTTTGGTGAGATATTTGCCACAGTTGCCGGCAAGCGGGTTGGCACTACACGGCAAGATACTATGAGTCGGCTTGAGCTACTCGATTGTAATAAAATTAATATCCACTTTAAAGAAACACATCGTCACTACGTATTTAGGATTTATTTGTACTACAAGTAATAGCCGGAAGCGTAGTAGCTAGAATTACACTTTTTTAATACGATTCAACAGCGCCCATTACTTCGATATCGTCTTCGAATTTCTTGCCTCGGAGGCATTCCTTGACCCGAGGAAAGAAGTAGAAGTCACTAGGAGCTAGATCTGGCGAATAGGGGTGTTCGAGCAGTTCGAATCCCGTTTCTTGAATGGCAGCCATCGCAACTGCGCTTTGTGAGCCGGTGCGTTGTCTTGGTGAAACAGCACTCCAGCTCGCAGTTTGCGTCTTTTTTCCTTAATGGCCTCCCGCAATCTTCTTATTTGGTCTGCGTAGTAAGAGCCCGTAATAGTGGCTCCCTTTTACAAATATTCCACCATAATTATGCCTTGAGCATCCCAAAAAATAGATGCCATAACCTTTCCCGCCGAACTTGAAACTTTGAATTTCTTTGGCGTCGGTGAGGAGGCTCGCTTCCAAGTCATCGTTTGTTGTTTCGTTTCAGGATCAAAATGGTGGATCCAGGTCTCATCCATAGTCACAAAACGGAACAAAAAATTTTCTTGATCTGCTTGGAACTTTTCGAGATTGACCCTCGAAATGTCAACTCGATTTTTCTTTTGCTCGTCGATTAACATTCTGGGTACCCAAAGCGCAGAGACCTTTTTCATATGCAACTCGTTCGCAAGGATTCTTTAAACGCTGCCATATGAGATCCCTGTGACCTCAGCTACATGCCTGATGGTCACTCTTCGATCTGCCAACACAACATCTTTGACTTTTTTCACGTTGTCTTCAGTGAGGGACGTGGATGAGCGTCCTTCGCGATGTTTATCTTCAGTGGATGTTCTGCCCAGTTTAAACTCCTTGGCCCAGTCTACAACTGTAGAATATGGAGGAGCAGAGTCCCCCAATGTTTCCACTAAGTCACTGTGTATGTCTTTTGAAGACATTTTTTTCAAAACAGAGTGCTGTGTACTTGATGACAGCTCTAATTTCGTTTTTCTCCATGTTGATGTTATCTCTTTGACAGTTCGTATTCAAATGAATGTGTCTCCCGGAAATCGAGATCTATTTATATGATTTTTTTAGGTTGTTGTAGTGAGTATGTAAGCAAGCACAATTTTTTTGGATTTTTATGCGGACCTGAAGTAACCGATTATCATTACTTTTGGATCACCCCTCGTAATTCTCTGATAAATTTCAAATTTTTGAAATACGTATTTCAATATTTTGATATTTTCTTATTATGTAGATGTATTTTCTATTAAGAAGAGAAAAACGTGGTATGACGAGACGTGGCAAGATGATGTTGTGACCAGGATTTAGAAAGGAATGCTTCGGTGGTTTAGTTATGTAGAAAGAATGAATGAGGAAAGAGTGACAAAGAAAATTTATACGGCAGATTTGAACGGTAGAGTCGGGAAGGGACGCCCTAGACGAAAGTGTATCTACCAAATTGGCGATATTTTAAAAATGGGCCATATTAGAAGTACCCTCAACCGACGAGCGTGTATGCGTCGATGTATGGATATGAAGGAGGCGAGGGAGGTATGTGGGGATCGTGCCAAGTGGAAGTCCGTAGTCTCTGCTAACCCCTCTGGGTGGCGGACGTGTTTATGTTATGTTATGTTTATTTACTATCATAAGTACTTTGTTTACACATAGTAGAGCCACGCTGCAGCTATGTTAGTTGTAGCACGAATGGGTTAGTTCAGCTGGGGTAGGGCCACGCGCTCACAGAATACCAGCGTAAAATAGCAGCTTAATGCTGCTGTCTTCGTATGGTGAGTGTAGAGAACCGGAGACCCTATTTACTGGAAACGAGGCATTCCATTTTAGTGTTCAAGTGTGACACCGCATCTGCATATTGATTATTAATCGAGGATAAACGTAGATGTCTATGGGCCGCAGCATCTACTTACCATCATGTGTGCTCGTTTGTCACCCTTATTCTATTAAAAAAAATTCTTTATTTCAGCAACCGCTTCAGCTGGATCAATTCAGGATAGTGGTTGGCGAGCACAGACTCAAAGTGCAGGATAAGCACGAGCATCGTTTTCTTGTGGAGAAGGTGATCCTACACCCGGACTTCAGAAAGAGTAAGTTAAAAAAGGTTAAACATTAACCGATTTGAAATTGGTGAACCGTTGTACCCGGTTTTATCCTTTTTGATATAGGAATTTTTGTAGTGTTGTTCTTAAGTATTTTTATAGGATAAGAGCGACAAACGGGCACACAGTCCACCTGATGGTAAGTGGTTGCGGTGGTCCATAGATATCCACATCCATCCTCAATTATGAATCAAAATTCAGATGCGTTACCCATGAGTACTAAGATAGAGTGCCTCGTTTCCAGTAAAAAGGATCTCCAGTTCTCTACACTCAATACGAAACACTGCAACGTTATACTGCTATTTTACGCTGATATTCTCTGAGAGATGATTATTTCCCGGTAGCGCTGACCCATTCGTTCCACAACTATACCAGTAATATAACTGCAGAAAGAATCTATCACGTTCAATAAGATCCTAAAGTTATAATAAAACAGTAAATAATGATATAAAATATACGTTCATTTTTAAGTAAAATTTATACTACTGTCTACTGTCGTCTCACTGGACTCAAAAAGAAGACATCGAATGGATTGCCTGAAACGAAAAACCTTGTGCCGAACGGGTGTGTGCAAGCCGTATGTGTATGTGTGGGTGTACTGTGTTTGTGTAAGTGTGAACCACATAATTTAATTTCTTCTGTTCCTTTCTACTAACTGACAACCAGACGTTTGGCCAGTCTTTTACCCCTAAGTCGATAACTATGTCCGCTTGCTAGGACGCTTACTCCTTTTCTTCCTCGCAGTCCATCTGGGTGGGTACCACTCTTGAGACTATTTCTGCTGCAAGCAGTAGTGCGTCTGAAATGTGCAGACTGCTGGTGTTATATCATGCTGCGTGACATTGCGTCTTAGTCCTCAGAGGAGACAAAATATATGCAGGCTTCTTTGTTTGAAGTTGATTGCAGTAGTAGGTACCATCAGGTATCATCGATTTTATATAAAAAGTTTGAGGTTTTTTTAACTTACTAAATTTACTTTTTACTACTACTATTTATTTATAAAAACTCCTATCAAAATATGCTAAGCAAATTGCTTTGATGTGATAGAATAAAGTGTTCTAGCATATGTTAAACGCTGATAAAAATATTTGTGTGCTTACGTATGTACATTATTATATACTTTAAATGGGATGTTGATGATGACAATATAGGTCCCTATTGCCCAAAAACGCGTATCAATAGCATCGACATCTTCCTCATTAAAGTCCTTCACAAACCTACTGCTGAATACAGGCCTACGAATGCCACAAAGCACGATCCTGAGTCACCTGCATCCAGCATGTCTTACCAGGTTGTCACTCGTATCTGGAAGGCATCATACTAGGGGGATGTTCTAGATTTCGTCTACCAGTACGAGACTGCCACTCGAAAACCTCGCTTCAATATACAACATAATAAACCCAGTGACCGTGACGCTTAACGTTTTCATATGGCACATGGTGCTTTCAGATGGTCCACACAGCAACGATATAGCCATGATCTTGGTAGCCCGATCCGGCAACGGCGTGCAGTTCAACTCTCACGTCCGCCCTATCTGCTTACCTGGTGCCAGTGCGGAGCCGGGCCGGTGGTGCTCTGTCAGCGGCTGGGGGCTTCAGGCAGGTACGGATGTTTTATTTTTTATCCTAGTAAGTGTGAGAATAAGCAGAAGAAGAATAAGAAGAAGCAGTGTAAGAATATGGGTACGGTACCCCATATCGTTCCGTGAGTGTCTTAAGAGGTGAAAAAGGGAAACGGAAACAGGAGATGGGCAGCAGCATCTTCTTAAAAGTTAAAGTTACAGTTGTTTCTACCCACTGCTGGGCACAGGCCTACGATTCAGGGCAAGGAATTGTCCGCCGCGCTGCCTCAATGCGTGTTGGCGAAATTCGTATGTCTTCGAAATAGTTTAATTTCTTATTTCTCAGACATGCAGGTTTCCTCACGTTGTTTTCTTTTATCGCAGAGCACGTGGCAAATCTGCACCTAAAATTTCACCCGGTGATTTAACTAATTGAACCCGGTTTGCTCACGTACTGTGAAATTTACAGCGGGCGCTAACCATCTGAGCTACCACGGCTCTTTTTAAAAACAAAAAAAACTGCGTTTGCCGACTCTCCTGCCAAGCGTGGCATCTATAGCAAAATCCAACCTGTGAGGTCTATGGGAGAGGGCTTTGCTCAACATTTGTCTCTTATGACTGTGGTAGATCTACGTCTATCAGATAAATGTGATGGATCCCAATAATAATGTATAACTATCTCTTTTCCGCAAAAAAAAACACCCAAACTGGCGATTGGATGCAGCGTTAAAGGTACACTCACCAAGTCAGCTAAAAGTGATGATAATGCAACAACTACAACGATGCACAGGTCCAGCAGTTGACTTTAAAGGGCTGGTGGAGAATATTATATTAAACGACGTGGTGAAGAATAACGTTGCATTTATTCTTTGTGCGCAATGCTTTAAAACTTTGAATTATTTTCTTTCTTTTTTTTATAGGGAAATACTACAATGCTAAACTTAATATTTTACTAAGCTTTAATAATATTATCAATATCCCCATTACTAATGGTAATCTTAAAATTCGTAGTAGTCGAACGGCGTATTTGAAACAACGACTTTTGAGCTCGTGGTCCGCAATCTAATGTCTATTGTCGTTTTAATTATAGGACTCAAAAGTGTGGTGTAATTTTTTCATTTCTGACAGTTTAAAAGGAAAGATATTAAGTTATTACATACCAGTACTTACATAAATAGATTTACAGTCATAACCAAGTTAAATATATCCTACTGTTTAGGACAGCCCTGTTATCTTTTGAAGGTGTACTTTTTTTAGTAGACCGAAATTCCTTGATAATATTCTTTTTTTAAATTATAATTGTCTACAGTTACATCATAAAGAAAATGCTTCATGGTAGTTCCTCATAACATCTTAGTACCTCTGCGTACTAAGATGTTATGAGGAACTCCTAACCGACAGGTAAAACAAATAGTAATTAACAAATATACTTTTTAGAACCTATATATAAAGTTTATTACATATATAAGTATACATAATATGACATTATCTCAGCCACGGATGAAATTTGTTGATAATGTAGGTAATTATTTGCACACGAAATTTGCCTCCACAAATTGCTTAAATATATGCCATACTGAGTATGCAAAAATGTAATGCGCTAAGTATCCCCGCACATTGTTCAGATCTACTTGACACATTTTCCTCGCCATATGTTTATTTTACATCTTTAGTTAGTATTATTGGTGTTTTACAGAGAGTACAGAAACGTTTGCTCCGACTTTAAGAGCAGCCGAAGTACCGCTTATGGATTTGGAAACTTGTAGGAAGAACCAAGTGCTTGGTGGACGGCAGCAACCGATTTTGGACTCTATGATATGTGCAGGTGAATATTTTTATAGAATAGGAGTGACAAAGACACACACAGTCTACCCGATGGCAAGTGGGTGTTATGGCCCGTAGACATCTTGAGAACTAAAGTGCCGATATGTCATCACTACTGAGGACCGATATGAAATGCTTCGTTTCCAGTAAAAAGGGTCTCCGGTTCTCTGCCCTCACCATACGAAACGCAGCAGAATTAAGTTGCTATTTCACGCTGGTATTCTGTAAGAGCGTGGTCGAGTCGACCCATTCGTGCTGCAACTATAATATAGCTAGGTGGCTCTATCACGCCTACAAAGAGTGAAGTAATTTTGAGACATTATGTATGGCCGATTATCACCCTTACTTGTATAAAAATGCTGGTTCATTCATTTTCAAAGAAAGAAAAAAAAAAGAAGTTCTATACCTATATCTGGCAGTAACTAAAGAAAAAAAGAATAAAGAAAATTGAACATGCATGAAAAATGCGGAGTGGGGGTGAGACGTCACATCAACATACATATCTGTTGTTTGTTTTAGGGATTCTGTCAGGAGGAGTAGATGCATGTCGTGGAGACTCCGGTGGGCCACTCGCGTGCCAGGCGGATGGGCGCTGGCAGTTACACGGCGTGGTTTCTTGGGGATCAGGGTGCGCGAGGCGAGCACGTCCCGGAGTCTACACCCGCGTGGCTTCCTACACCAACTGGATCAGACAAACAGCTGCTGGATTAGGGCACAAAATTGTCATGTATGTTTAACGTAGATAGGTCTTATTATACAAGATAGTTATTTTTTATTTATTTTGACATTGTTTACAAGGCTTACAGCCAAATATATAAGTAATGATATGTGTGTGTAACAATGTAATAACGTTCACAATATGTGCCGCATTGTGCAGTTTTCGGGCAATTTTTGACAACAGTTGTGCTGTTGAGTGAATAGATTATAACATTATCCCAATGCCTAAAATATGCAAATATAACTTGAGATTCTCAATTACAATTAAGGCCGTTCTGTCGCCTTCATTTATTGTTGATATTACGCTAATACACTTACCGTTTAGTAGCGGTGTAAGAATGTCCACTATCCCATATAATTCCAGGAATGTTGTAAGAGGCGACAGAGGGAAAGAAACCAGGAGATGGGCAGCAGCGTATTATTAATAAAGACTAAAAATAAAAAACTGCGGTTGCCAACCCACTTGCCAAGCTTGGCAACTATGGTAAATATCTGCCTTATTAGGAAATCTATAGGGGAGGCTAATTCAGCAGTGCATTTCAAGTGACAATTGACCTGACAGTCCATCAGATTGTAAATGGTTACTACAGCACATCAGTCATGGGTACCTGTAACTTACTTCAAACAAAGAAGGCTTCTTAACTACGTTGTCATCTATGAGGTCTAATATGGAGTACCTGTACTTCACAGGCTTCAATTATACGGGGATATTTCGTAATAACCGGCCAAATTTGCAGAGAAGGTTCAGAATAAGTAATATAGGCAAATGGCTTTCTTCATAGAAGAGGGGGCAAACCTGATGGTAAGTGACTACCACCGCCCATGAACAACCGCAACACCAGGGGTATTGCAGGTGCGTTGCCGGCCTTTTAGAAAGGAGTAAGCTCTCTTCTTGAAGGTGCCTAAGTCGCATCGGTCCGGAATAATTGCCGGTGTTAAGCAATTCCACAGAGAAGTTAAACGAGGAAGAAAACTCCTTGTAAAACGCACAGTAGTGGACTACCAAGCAGATGGTAAGGATGGTATCGTGAAGTTTAACGCAATGTGCGTTCGTGAAATTTGGTGGCTGGAATTAATACAAACAATTCCTCGGAACACTGCCCGTGGTAGATGCGATAGAAAATGAAAAGAGATGCAATATGCCTACGCAGCGCTGGTGAATCGAACCAATCAGAAAGAACTCGGTCGTTGACATGAAAAACTGTCTCACTGTCACTATTGAGATATGTCGCTGAGGATCCGATGCTAGCTGAGGCAACAAGGGGAGTGCCTTGAAACTAAAAGTGTGCGGTCACGCAAAAAGTTGTGTCTTCTGGGGATTGAACTGAAATCCCCAATCCGAGTCTTTGTTCAGCAAAGACTCGAATTTTGTCTTTGTATAGTATTGTTTGTTTTGGTTTTGTCCCGGTATTCAGCGACGTTTTCCCGACAATTATTAGCATGACTGGTGTATAAGGCATCACCAGTGCTGGCGTCTGCATAGCAATGAATGTTATCAGTTTGCAACATATCATTGATATGCAGAAGAAACAGCGTTGAAGCACAGCATGTACCGTCTAATACGACCTTGATGCTCCGCTCAGCAAGAAAACTGGTAATCAATTGCACAATTTTTCTGAAAGCTCATGGGAAGGGACCTTCTAAAGAAGCACCTTGTGCTAGACCCGATCAAACGCCTTCGCTATGTCCAAACTAACGGCCAATGCCTCCCCCTTGAACTCTACTCTCTCCACCCATCTATGAGTCAGGTATACCAGAAGATCACAAGCTGATCGACCACGACGAAAACCGTATTGGCTATCACTAATCAGCTAGTGATCACCAAGGTACCTCATGAGCTGGCAGTTTATAATAGATTCCATTTTAAAAAACAAGGAGGTGAGGTCGTTAGGCCTGTAAGTGAATGAGTCAGAGCGATCGCCCGTTTAAGGGATCGGGTGGACCAAAACTATCTTCCATGAGTTCGAGACTACGCCTCGAGAGTAAGATTACCGGAAAAGACGCGTTAAAACCGGTGCCAACTCTGGAGCATACGTCTTCTGCACAATGGGAGGGACTCCATCAGGCCTACTCGACTTGCTGACGTCCTGGGAGAGGAGTGCTTTTCGAACTGAGCGTTATGTAAACCGCACGTCCCGTATGGAGCACATATGCCGCGGGATGATCGGCTCCACTCGGCATCGAGATTATTGTTGGACACAAAAGAGAGCCTTTGACTTTCTCCTTTGCGGCATGGGCCAGTGAGCCGTTCTCTCTGTGCAGCGATGGAAGAGACGGCTGGCAGAGTTTACTTTGAACAGCCTTGGCGAGAGACCGGAATGCATGGGTTCTCGAAGGAAGGCGAACTAGCTTTTTGCTAATTCTACCGATGTGCTCAGACTATGACTTGGCAAAAAAACTTTATTACTCTTCTGTATGACCTGGAGGCGGCATTGTACCTTTTTTAAAAGCGCTGTTGTTTACATCCCGAGAGGTTGATGCGTCAGCCTAGGCCCGGTATCACTCCTGCTTATAGCGTAATGCTATTTAACAAGAGCGACCAAAACATGGGTGGGATCGGCCTCCGATGGGCACCACACAGGATGGAATAAAAAGTTCCATATCCTGAAGTACCACATCAGCAACAGAATCAGCAAAAATCGTCCGGCTAAAAGCAAACCCGCCCCCAAGGGGATGCAAAAAAAGACCGTATCGTATACCAATCGGCTGATCTATAGTGCACAACACGCTACAGAATGCAACCGCGACGTTAGTGTGAGTGGCACCATCATCTAGATAAGACAACGGTCGACGAGCCTAGAGGGGCGTCGACGAAAATCTGATATCCGATAAGAGCTCATTAGAAGGTCCAACAGGGAAGGTGCATTATCTCCCACATCTGGAATCCGCGTAGGAGAAGTGATCAGTTATATAGTTGACCATATGTCAAGGCAAAGTCATAAATAGATCACCCGCATGATCGGTTAAACATGAACCAAGCCATTCGGCATGTTGGGCGTTAAAATCGCCAATAATCACGATCTCTACAGATGGAATCTGCTGTAGCAAGGAATCTGTAGCCATATGGACGTGGTCGATGAGTCGGTCTGTTTCGGCATTACTGCTATTGGGACCTATAGAGACACCCGTAGACGCGGAGATGGTCGTCGCTGTCTACGCGCAGCCATAGGATGGACAGGTCCGCACCTACATGACCGCCGAGGCGTCGTAAACAGATATCTTCTCTTACATATACGTAAACACCAGCCCGAGGCCCAAAGGAGTGGTCTAATTTGTATCCCGGGTAGGAGAGATATGGAGTATCAGCCGGAGAAGACCCTCGTGTCTCGATTAAAAAGAGCAAGGCCGGCTTCGCCGTCTACAGATGGTCGTGGAGTAAAGTTGGAATGAAGTCCCCTGTCTTTTAGATTGAAACGCGTGGTAATGCATTATTGAAACAGATTTTACTGCGCACGTACATATTCGTAAGGGTGAATCGGTAGGCAAAAACGTTGTTGCCCATAAATCACATTCAATTTGGGATAATTTCAAATAAAAGTAGAATCCTTATTTATTCGTATTTTCAAAAGCTGCAATAAGCGTATATTATTGTTTATATATTTGAACTTAAGTTTAAAATTTGGATTTTCTTTAAAAAAATAACCTACAGACTATCTATGCCCTCCAAACTGAAACGGAGCATTGCTGGCACTGATGTTTAATGACAGAAGTAAGTAGGAGGGTGGTAGGTACCTATCCAGATAGCCTCCAAGGCATAAATGATTCCTACAATTTTGTTATTAAAATCCACTTAATTTAGAAACACTATACTTCATAGTGAAATCATAATGTAATAAATTGGGCTTATTGATTAATTCGAATTCTATTTAAATATACATTTTTTGACTTTGTAATGGTGATTATTAGGATACAAATAATTATGTGGATGCTCAACGACTGATTGTCTGACATAATAGCATACATATGTATATTGTAAACAATTTTTTATTTGTTTTTTTGCCGACTTGACAAAGTTTGTAATAAAAATATCTTTTTTAAACAATCTCTTCTATCAAATTTACAAAAGACTTAACAAGATTTTCATTTGAACAAGAATAGTATTTACTTTATCTGGTGCTGGCTCTACAGGGATTATCCAGCCCTCTAATTAAACGTTGAGAGGCAACGCATGGAGCGTATTTGCGTTCACTGAATGAAATCAATTCTTCAATATGTTAGAACTGTCTCTTTATCATCGTTTGGGTTTTTCAAATCAGAGGTGTCTATACAAAGGTAAGCTTTGTGGTTCGAATTGTGTAAGCGCATTTGATGTTGGGTGGTTTGACGACCGTTTAGTGACAACATCATTTGAACTATACTTACACTTAGGATCTACATATTTTGTAACGTCCCAAAGCGGCTAATATAGAGAAAAAATAAGCCATAATTCCAGTAATGGACATCGTTATACTTTGTGTAGAAAACGTATTACTAGTTAACACTTTGTTACTTTTATTCACAACCAGTATTTTAAATTATAGTTTTTAACGCCAAAGATTTATTGTAAAGCAAGTTACCATCAGTTACCATTTAATTGTCATTTTTAAATATAAGAACTTGTTAATTTAAGTCATGTTAAAAGAATATTTATTTAAGATTAATAGCAATAAGGTCTAAAACGTGTCCTTGTAATAATAAATACCTTGTGAAATTTTACCATGTGTTACGGCCTTTGAGTATAAAACACTCAAAGATTAGGGCTTATTTTGAAATCATCAAATAAAATTTATCCGCCGAATAAGTTATAACCTGATTAAATATAAATGTGAAACAATTGAACCATTTCGTTCAAACAACGATAATTTATGATTGATGATTTTTAGATTTGCTTAAGTTATATTTTAACCCATAAATAATTTAAATCTGACGATTAAAAACCAGTCCTTACTTTTTTATTTAAAATAGATGAATTATACATAATAAGTTTTGTAAGTTAATTTAAGTATAATTTACCAATGGTTCGAGCGGTACATTATAAATTGTTGTACAATTAATTATGTATACCTTATTCCCAAGGATTAATGTAATCCATGTTTCCCTTAATACTATACCCTTTTAATACAATCTTTGTTTATAATTTTTTTTGAACTTGGCTATAGACAATCTTTGTATATTTTCTGAGATATACATTTTGTATTTAATATACCTAATATGTACATATTTATGTAAACACAACAATATAAACTAATTTAATCAGGAATGTGTCTTTTTTAGGGTTCCGTAGTCAACTAGGAACCCTTATAGTTTCGCCATGTCTGTCTGTCCGTCTGTCCGTCCTCGCTTAATCTCTGTGACCGTTAGCACTAGAAAGCTGAAATTTGGTACCGATATGTGTATCAATCACGCCGACAAAGTGGTAAAATAAAAATTGGAAAAAAATGTTTTATTCGGGTAGCCCCCCTATATGTAAAGTGGGAAGTGATTTTTTTTTTTAATTTCAACCCTTACGTGTGATATATTGTTGGAAAGGTATTTAAAAATGAATAGGGGTTTACTAAAATCATTTTTTTGATAATGTCAATAATTTCAGAAATAATCGCTCCAAAAGTAAAAAACAATGTGTCCCCCCCCTCTAACTTTTGAACCAAAGGTTTAGAAAATATGAAAAAAATCTGAAATGTAGAACTTTATAAGTACTTTCTAGGAAAATTATTTTGAACCTGGATGGAAACGGTTTTTGTACAAAAAAGACAAAAAGTTGTACAAAATAATTTCTGGACTAAGTTTGTAGTATAATCGTTTAAGCAGGCATTTTTTTAACTTCGTTTACATATTTTATTATCCTGAACGTATCTTTTTTCAAACAAAAAAAGAATTATTAAAAAATTATCTAAAATTACCACCGAAAACTTCTGGCACGTCTACGTATTAATTAGTAACCCAATTCCCCGAGAGATGGCGCTGTAGGTACTTATTACATTGGGTCGGGTATTATCGAATTGTTCGGTTGGTCTCTCCTTGGCATCGCCTGTCGCGGAGCGTGCAATGTTGCACGCTCCATGTTCGCGCACGTACCCACTACCGGGAGCAGTTGCAGGAGCGCGGAGCGCTGCTGGAGCGCGAACATAATGGATACCCACCTTTAAACTCATAAGTGGGTACACTTATTGTGACAGACGGGAAACTACGGAACCCCACACTGAGCGTGGCCCGACACGCTCTTGGCCGGTTTTTTTAATTACATTTTACATGACATGTTACAATCGTGAATGATTGGTTCATTTGACCTGGGTCGCATCAAAGTATTAATGATTGTAATTATCCTCTTTTAACATTTTTAATCAAACGATTAACAGGACCTTCAATCAAAGAGTATAGTAATGTCTAACGTACGTTATTATCGAGCGGGGCTCACAGACCACTGAATCTGAAACACACAGAATACTGAAACTCGAAATGATCCATTTGAATGATCGTAAGCCGAATCGATAGTTGAATAATCGGGTCACTGGAAATAAACGAAGGATATAATAGGTCTAAATGCAGTTTGATGATTTTTGAAGTTTCACGATTTGAGGGTCAAAAATTTGGCTGACACGCACTGGGTTTCTTGTTCGAATCCCGCACAGAACAACCATTTGTATGTAGGTACTTTCATTTTGTCCAAGTTCAGATATTTCTCTTCTGCAGCCTGCAAAAGTCCCGCTGGACATAGGCCTTGCTCATTGCGAGGATTTTCTTTAAACGTCGGCTCTTTCACTTGGCAACTCTGTTTGGATGGCGGATGAAATATATTAACTAACACTAGACCTCTCGCACCTTTTACGCCGCCATCCCTTGCTATTCTAAGTATTATCTTCATTTTTTCATTTATAGGTACTTATTAAAAATTAAAGTAAAAATTAAATCAAGTTTTTCTCTTAGTATTATCGTCACAGCCCATCAAAGTCCACTGCTGTACATCGGTCTCCCTCATAAGGGGGATACTTGCAATAGTTGCGACGCATGGCAGGCGAGGTGGAAGCCGCATGTATTTGAATTTCTTGTTGTTAATTAGGAAGACGCTGCTGTCTCTTTTGTTTCACTCTATCGCCTCTTACGACACCCAAAAGACGATAATGGGGTAGTAGATATTTTTACATCGCCAATACACGGTTTTCTTAGTACATCTACAGATAATGTTTTTTTTTTCTTTAAAACAAGTCAGTTCAACAAGTGGACGTGAGTAGGGCAGGCATAGCCTCATGGGGAACCGTCTGTATCCGCCTTTAATATGTTAAGAGTATTATGAACTAGCTTTGACTATCATATAATTGAAAACTTCGAGAAGCTTGTTAATATATTTGAATAACATTTCCCGGTGAAGGAAAACACAGTGGAGAAACCTGCATGTCTGAGAAATGAAAAAATAAATATGTGGAAGATATGTGAAGTACGCCAACACGCATTGGGTCAGCGCGGCGGACACTTCCTTGCACTGAAACCCTTTCAGAAATGAGGGGAGGCCCGTGCCCAGCAGTGGGAATTATATAGGCCGAACTTTTATCAGATTTTCATCTGTCCATACAATGAGGGATAATCATTTAACGCTCACCAGATGGCGTTAGTTACGGGAAGTTATTTGTTACACAATATCATTATCATTGAGTAATTGCGCTTCAAAACTAAAAAAATTAATTTTGTCGTTTTCTAGAGTGCGCTACACAAAATAATGTCACAGTCGTATGCTCTTTAATTTTTTGCACATTATATTAACTCTTTTTTTAAATTTTCAACTTTTAGGAATATACGTAGCACATGAGTAAAGAAACCGACTCCTTACTCATGTGATCCGTAGTTTGGTTTATTAATTTCTAATCTAATTAATATAAACTATAAATGATATTTCAAAAAGCATCAACCTTCCAAGCAAATTAACATCGTCCGCCATGAAGTCCGTCCAACATTTCACCTTTTTCCTAAGTCGTGATGTCCTGATAGTAGACAAAGTCGTGGATGCCAAATCAACCACACTTTAATGTTTACTGAAAATAATTTAACTTCTAATAAAAAGTACAACCCTAGTTTAAATGTTGACAACTAAAATGTCGTCTAAATAATTAGGTAAATAAAATCTTCATACCATATTTTTCTACCCTTAGGAATTAAAAATTTTCTTTTAACTTTTATGGGACCCACTATGAAGAATAACCTATTTAACAAAAAAAAATTTAAATAGGTTCAAACATTTCAGAGAATTCGGTGAACATAACGTACATAAAACATATCTTGAATAAAGAGCCTTATTAAAAAAAAAGTCAAATTATTACGTTTTCATAAAAACTCACTGATAACCATAAACTAGACCATGTCACTTATTTTTTCCTTTAAAAAGTCTTAATGTTTCTAGTACATAATGTTTTATATCACTCACGATTAAATACTTCCGCATACTGTTCCACTTAAAAGAAATATTTCTTGTCAATATTGCCGCTTAACATGGATATGCTTGATACATTAACACATATTGTTGCCAGTTGAAAGGGTCGAATGTTACTAGAACACTTGATAAGCTAAATCAGCAAGCATTGCGCACTGAATGCTACAAAAGTTAATAGCAAAAAGTGCAATAGCATTGGTTTTTTTAATGACAACAGCAGACAAATATATTTACCTGATAGAGCCAAGCTCCATGATTACAGCACGAATTGTTCGCATCGAACGGGGAAGAATCACACTCTCAAAGAATACCAGCGTAAAATAACACAATAATGCTGATATTTTTCAAATTGTGAGTATAAAGAATTGGAGACCCCTTTTACTGGATAAAAGGCATCTTAATCCTTAAGTCTAATAATGCATGTGCATCTTGATTCTTAATCGATAATAGATGCTGGTGTCTAGGGACCACAGACCATTTACCGTCAGGATTAAGTGCTCGATTGCCGTCCTCGCTTCTGTAGAAGATACGATTTAATGACCTTCAAGAAAAGGGTCTACTACTTTTTTAAACGTCAACGCCAATGTATCTACAATTCCTTTAGAGTTACAGATAGTCATGGGCAGTGATAGTCACTTACCATCACATGTTCGTTTGCCTTACCTTCGAAACTGAAAAAGATAATCTTCATAATATCTGAATACAGAATAGAATAGTGTATATAAAATAGTAATAGTAAAGTCATGTAATTTTTTCATTAATATTATTAACATTATATAATTACAAAATATATGTTTTAAAATAGGTGTTGTTGGTTGTACTTACTTAACGCAGCTCGAAATATGGTCTGCGCCTGCATCACTGTCCCGTTCCATTGTAAATATTATGAAAATTATACAAACAAAAAGAACAGGAAAAATACCACGAGTTCTGTTTAGCAAATTAGTATTCTTTTGGCAAAGCAGGAGGCTGACATTGATTGAAACATTGACAATCTTGACATTAACATCACAGTGTTGGTAGGAGGCAAATTTTTATGTCCTTTGATATTTAACAAATTAGTTCACATTAGAGAAACTGTAAAAAGTGTGTAAGTTCCTATAAAAAATTTATTTATAAGATGGGGTTTTTACGGTTTCTGTACAACTTTCAAAGAGAAGCAATTATTTTTACAAAATTATATCTATTTACGTTCCCTTCTTCCCTATCGTTTTCTTCCCTATCGTATTCTTCCCTATCCTTTATCGGTTCTTCGAGCTATGTGGCTGGACAATTGCCGTTTCAGCTTACAAATCTGGTAAGCAAATGTGTAAAGAAAGAAGGAAATAATTATATTAGTTATTCTGGTTACTCTTCAATATTTTTAGCATTTGAAAGTCCGTTATGAATATGGTTCTCTTCCGTCACGAGCTGGATTTGCTTTTTTTCGCTTGGCATGCGCATTCATAATATTTGATTGGCAATATTTTACGCCTGGCGTAAACAAGACGGCAATACCGCAATCTAACGGAAGCTACGAAATATTTCTGGCATATCCCATAGCGTCTTCTTACGCCACCCATGTAAAGAAAATGTGGTGATAAATTTTCTTACGTGGCCACCATAATATAATTACAGCCCTATACAAGTCCATTGCTGAATTTATGCCGCCCCAAGGGATGCCACAAAGCCACCTGCATCCCATGAATTCCTTACCAGATCGCTTATCGTTAAGGGGAAATATAACCTCAAATGGCTTAGCAAGATCCTCCCTTATGCCGAAAGTATTGCAGCATTAATTTTGAAATAAATATATGATAAAGGTGAGGATTAATGTTAAGGACTATGTTAGACGAAAACACGATTCCGTAAAATTTTCTCGATAGAAAAAAATCCAAAGTTACCTCCAAACTGAACAATAAACCGATGTTATTCATAATATACTTTAAATAAGATCATGAATCTTTGCATACTAACTGAACTAACTATAAATCAGTGCTTATGTTATTTACTTTTTTTAAAATACCATTATTTTCACTGTAAAAAAAATTACCTAAACTATCGGCGTCTTGAAGCTTGATTCCTGTCGCCCCGTTAGTATCGCTTAGGCTTTTGAAGGG
Organism: Parnassius apollo; assembly: GCA_907164705.1. Lineage (NCBI taxonomy): Eukaryota > Metazoa > Arthropoda > Insecta > Lepidoptera > Papilionidae > Parnassius > Parnassius apollo. Next base: position 6,364,848 of record CAJQZP010000220.1, on the reverse strand, counting down.
AGGAGTTGTGTCGCTTATGATCAGAATACACAGTACGCAACAGGACGACGTAAAATTAAAATGGGAAATAACCGTGATAAAATAAGAAGCGACTGCGTTGGCGTTAAGAAACAGGCATAAATATGATAAACCTAGTGAAATAAGTATCTAACGACCTATCTACTTACAGTATTAGTGATTACAAACATGTCGGTACATAGCATACGACGCGCGGGGAAGTGGGGGCGAAATAAGAATTTGAGCTGACGTACTAAATCCCCTTAAAAGACTGCCGCTCGCGAGCCAATTTTCCCACCAGTTATTAGTTCTTCCAGCTATACAGGGTTATTTTTCAAAAAGTAACCAAATTTCAAACTAAGTTCAAATATATAAATAATGATATACCGTTATAGCAGCTTTTGAAAATACGAGTAAATAAGGCTTCTACATTTATCATAAACACTCACGCCTGTCACCCAGAGGGGTAGGCAGAGACTACAAACTTCCATTTAGCACGATCCTGACTCATACCTCTCTCGCCTCCTCCACATCCATATACCTACGCATACATGCTCGTCGGTTAAGGGTACTCTTAATTTGACCCATATTTAATATATCGCCAATTTTGTCGACTAAATTTCGTCTTCTACATTTATTTGTAATCACCCATATTGAACTTGGTTTATGGGCAACAACGATTAGCTCTCTGAGTAAGTTACTCAGCGAACGAACATTTGCACTAAGCGCTATAGGGCATGCCCATTTCTAATTAAAAAAGTCACGATGTAATTTATTTGATGGATAACTTTTACCTGGCGATCGAAAAATCGGCCCTTAGTTTTCAAAGTACTACCGAGTACTGTTATTGATTGCTGTTTTTTTATAGGATAGTGTGACAAACGAGCACACAGTCCCCCTGATGATAAGTGGTTGCTGTGGCCCAAAGACATCTACAACTATCCTCGATTACGAATTAAAATGCAGATGCGTTGTCATTCGTGAGGACTAAGATGGAATGCCTCGTTTTCAGTAAAAAGGGTCTCCGATTCTCTACACTCACCATACGAAACACAAATTAGCAGCAGCTTAATGCTGCTGCTAATTTACGCTGGTATTCTGTGAGAGCGCCCCGGCTGAACCGACCCATTCGTGCTATATAACTGTACTTCTAATATGCTGCTGCAGCAGGGCATAAAAAGACGGGTTCACAGAGGTTCACTCTGAAAGTGTTCTCTTCCAGATAACCTTTTGACTGACTGATGCAAACAAAGATTAAAGTAGAAAGGGATTATAAAAATGATACTGAATTAAAATGAATAAGGGTGACAAACGAGCACACAGTCCATCTGATGATAAGTGGACGATGTGGCCCATAGACATCTACATTTTATAAGAATCAAAATGCAGATGCGTTGTCACCCTTGAGGACTAAGATGGAATGCCTCGATTCCAGTAAAACGGGACTCCGGTCCTCACTCACCGTACGAAACACAGCAGCATGAAGCTTCTATTTTACACTGGTATTCTGTGAGAGCGTGTTCCTTCCCCGGTCGAGCCGACACATTTGCGCTACAATCAGAATATAGCTGCAGTACGGCTTTACCACGTATAAAATTGCTTTTTTACATGCTATTCACCTTAAGTTTACATTTTATAAGCGACCACAAGGTACCGTATTAGGGCCAATTCTTTTCCTTTTATATATATATATGACTTACCTGACTCAACTTTATATAGATGTATTTTATTTGCTGATGATATTTCAGTTATTGTTACATTTAAAAAAGACATTGACATTGGCATCTATAATAATAATAATAATACTATTGACAATATCTCAAATTGGGTGACATATAATAATTTATGCATTAACGTAGAAAAGACATGTTATATTCAATTTAGTAATTATGGAACATTGAATAATAATCTTAATATATATTGCAATGGACAATCTGTTATGACTGAAACAAAATTTCTGGGAATATTATTGGACAAACATGTGAACTGGAAAGCCCAAGTTGAAAAAGTCTGTTCTAAAACAAATAGTTACATTTTTCTTCTTAGCAGACTGAGAAGAATTACATCTCATGAAACCTTACTAACGGTGTACTATTCATACATTTATTCTGCACTCGATTATGGTCTTTTGTTTTGGGGTAACAGTACAGATGCTATTAAAGCCTTTACAGCCCAAAAGAAATGTATTCGAGCTATGCATGGTTTGGCACCAGATTCATCGTATAAAACGGATTTTAAAAAATGACATGACGCTGCCATGTATGTATATCCTAAATTTGGTATGTTTTGTTAAAAATAATATACTTTTATTCACAAACTGCACAGAGAAACTTGAGACATACTGAAAGATTGACACATAGTGTAATGCCAAGCACTAGCCTCTTACGGAAAAATTGTTCAGCTATGTGTATAAAATATTTTCAATGCACTGCCTACAGAGTTTCAACCACTCCCAAAGGTACGTTTTCGCAGGATTGTCAAACAATGGCTTGAGGAGCAATGCTTCTACTCTGTTGAAGAATATTAAAATTTTGTGATTAGGCTTAGGAATCGATATTAAAATGAATTAAGTAACTACTATCATATTATTTTAATTAAATTAAATGTAATAAAATTATTATGATGATTTTGAAAACATGTTATTAATTTATTAGTTGTGAAAATGTAATTAATGTATTAGATAAATATTTGTATTATTATTGTCAACATTATGAAAAAACATGCTGGACTTAAATAATTTATCAACCTGTAATGTATCATGTTTTCCGCAAATAAATTATGATTATGATTATGACCGCAATGGCTTCATCTGGTGGTGTCTATCAATATGGCGTTATTTAGATTTAATATAATCATCATACTCCATTTATTTTATCTGTTCTTCAATTTCTGTAACAAATTTCGTAATTTTTTTTTTCTGTTCTTGATGTTTGACCACAAACAGTTATGTCATTTCGAAAATTATCTTGGACAGACAGACGTTAGTATTAAACATAATGATTATTCATATGTATAGAGTGCAATTAACCCCCAAAGCTCAATAAAACGCAATTATTTGATTATTACAGATATACACTGCGATTTTATTTACATCTTTGTATATGTATGTATGTTCGCGGCTTCGGGGTAGTTCATGGCCAAGTTATATAACATTTATAAACAACGAATAGATAATATTAGCCGTAACATATAAAATTAAATATAGACAAGTAAGTACAAATTACAGCGATTAAAGTATAGAAAACGTAAAGTAATTTCTATTACAGTAGCGACCCGCCCGGCTTTGTTTAGATAGAATCTATTTAATGTGACGTTATTTAGATTTAAGACCATTAAATAAAACTATATTTACAGATGTTATCGCGTTTAATTAGCTATTTTAACTTATTTTTAATTCCCGACGTTTTGGGGTGTTTTACAGCACCCATAGTTACGGGGGAAACTAAGATGTTTGACGTCCTAATGTCATAGTTAGCCCGGCTATCTTCAGTTTTTGAATATTACTTTTTGGTCCGATCTACGCAGAACGAGCTTTGAGACGAGAGTCTTGAAGCCTTGCAGAGGTTTGCTTGGTTTTGGGTTTAATTTTGTTTATTATAGAACCCCAAAAAAAACTGTGGTTGGCAACCCGCTTGCCAAGCGTGGCAACTATGGCAATAACCCCCCCATGAACAATTACACAAATAGACGGCCTCCAGTCCCCGGCAGCCCCGCTATTCCTGGCTTCGGTGGCGACCATGGTAACGGCGGGGCAGGGGGTGCTAAGAATCTCCGGTGGAGGTTCGTTTGCCGCCTGCGACGACTCGACCTTGCAACATTTAACGCCTGCACCCTGAGGACTGACGAGAAGATCCTGGAGCTGGAAGAAGAGATAGACAAGTTGCGCTGGAATATTATAGGATTATCCGAGGTCCGAAGAGAGGGGGAGGACACTGTGATTCTTGAATCCGGCAACTTGTTCTATCACCGGGAGGGCGACCATCTGTCCCAAGGAGGTGTCGGATTTATCGTCCACAAGTCTCTCGTCAACAACGTTGTAAAGATTGGGAGTGTGTCGACGAGGGTCGCGTACCTGATACATAGAATCACCAAACGGTATTCGCTGAAGGTCATACAGGTTTACGCACCAACCTCGGCACATCTCGATGAGGAGGTGGAGGAAATGTATGAGGATATTTCCAAAGCCATGCATTCCTCCAAAACCCACTACACGGTGTTGATGGAAGACTTCAACGCAAAACTAGGCACAAGTGAAAACGGTGAGCTGAAGTTAGGGAAATTTGGAGTAGGGCAACGGAACCGAAGGGGCCAGCAGCTGGCCGACTTTATGGAGAAAGAGGGACTCTTTATGATGAACTCTTTCTTCCAGAAGCGGCCCCACAGGAAGTGGACCTGGTCGAGCCCCGACGGACTTCATTATGACGACCAGACGCCAACTGTTCAGTGATGTCTCAGTGATCGCAAGGGTGAAAACTGGCAGCGATCACCGAATGGTTAGAGGCACACTGAACCTAAACGTTAAGTTGGAGAGGTCTCGTCTAATGAAGTCAACGCTCCGTCCCCCCTCGTGCTCTAATCCAGAATCCCGAAAACTTTCAGCTCGAGTTACATAATCGCTTTCAGTGCCTACAAGATCGCAATGCAGTGGACGATATGAATGACAAGCTCGTGGAAACTGTCCATGCGGTCGGAGCTAAGTTCTGCAAGACCCGACGCAGAAGAACACAAAAACTCTCCGAACACACTCTTAATCTCATAGCTGTTAGACGGAAGATGAGGCTGCAATCGTCAACAGATTTGACAGCATACAGGCAACTGAACAGACAGATCTCCAAATGCATGCGGCGAGACTTACGCAACTTTAATACTGCTCGTATTAAAGAAGCGATCGAGCGGAACCAGGGCTCCAAAGTCTTTGCCAGAGATCTGTCTGCCAGTAAGAGCCAACTGTCAAAGCTGAAGACTGAGTGTGGCAGCATCGTTTCTGGGACATCTGATATTTTGAGTGAGATTGAGAGGTTCTATGGGCAGCTGTACACATCATCGTTGGAGCCAAACGCAAGTGTGAGTAACGATCCAAGAGCAAGTCTTATCCGACACTATTCCGATGATATCCCGGACGTCAGTCTAAGCGAGATTAGAATGGCTCTCCAGCACCTTAAAACGGCAGGGCCCCAGGCGAGGATTGAATTACAGCGGAGCTTCTGAAAGCGGGTCGAACACCGGTACTTTAAGTCCTTCAGAAGCTCTTCAATTCCGTCCTCCATGGTCTACAACTCCAAGAACTACAGACCGATTTCCCTTCTGAGCCGCCTCTACGTGCTGTTTTCGAGAGTCATTACGAATCGTCTCGCACGCAGACTCGACGACTTCCAGCCTCCCGAACTGAAGCCGAGTTTCCGAAAAAGCTTCTGTTCCATAGACCACATACATACCCTGCGTCAGATTGTACAGAAGACTGAGAAGAATTACAATCTGCTCACACTTTGCCTGGCGTATGTGAACTATGAGAAAGCCTTTGATTCCGTCGAAATTTGGGTGGTGCTACAGTCCCTTCAGCGGTGCCAAGTTGACTGTCGGTATATCGAAGTGCTGATTGTTTATACAGTAGGGCTACGATGGATATCCGAGTACAGAACCAGAGCTCGAAACCTATCCAACTGCAGAGAGGTATAAGACAGGGTGACGTTATATCCCCGGAACTCTTCACCGCTGCATTGGAAGACGTTTTCAAGCTACTGGCCTGGAAAGGATACGGTATTATCATCAATGGCGAGTACATCACTCACCTTCGATTTGTCGACGATATAGTCCTTATGGCAGAATCGCTGGAGGACTTAAGCACTATGCTCAATGACCTCAATAGTGCCTCCCAACGGATAAGTCTTGAGATGAATGGATAAGTCATGGAAAAAACAAAGATTATGTTTAATATGTCACACCTATGCCGGTAGTTGTTGGGATCACTATGCTCGAAGTTGTTGATGAGTACGTTTACCTGGGACAAATAGCCCGACTAGGTAAGTCCAACTTCGACCGAGAGGTCAATCGCCGGATTCAACTCGGCTGGGCAGCGTTCTCGAAAATTTACGACAGTGCGTGTTGCCTTCTCGTCAGGTATATCTCATTCTCTAAAAACTAGAGCGTACAACCAGTGCGTGTTGCCAGTGATGAGTTACGGATATGAGACGTGGTCCTTCACTGCTGGCCGTATGAGGACGCTCAAGGTCGCTCATCAAGATATGGAGAGGGCTATGCTCGGAGTTTCTCTGCGTGATAGACTCAGAAATGAGGATATCCGCAGTAAAACCCGAGTGATCGACATAGCCCAACGGATTAGTAAGCTGAAGTGGCAATGGGCCGGCCATATAGCTCGAAGAACCGATAACCGATGGGGAAGAAAGGCTCTCGAGTGGCAGCCTCGTACCGGCAGGCGTAGTGTAGGGCGACCCCCCACTAGATGGAGTGACGACCTGGTAAGATATGCAGGAAGTCGATGGATGCAGGTGGCTCAGGACCGTGCCTTGTGGCATTACTTGGGGGAGGCCTATGTTCAGCAGTGGACTTGTGAAGGGCTGTAATGATGATGATGATGCTAGCATCCATCCATCTTCTGTATTGAAGTTAGTTTTTTTTTTTTAATTTCAATAATCTCTGGTACCATCCTTGGTAGGAATCAGTGTTCTTTTGCGAGGATTTGTGGTTTATCAAATATAATGTAATGGTGGGGACGATCTCGAACATGGTCGCAGACTGCAAACTTCCCGGAGCGTTGGTGCTCGCGTAAGTTTACGAAATTATTATTTTAAGGCCATTTCCTTAAAAATTTTAAAATTTTCAAAAAAAAAAAAGTACTTAACTTTTTCGAGTAAAAAATAATCTAGATCCCTTCTGGCATTGCTCTCTATCCGTCTTTAAAGCTTCATCACAATCGGTCTATCCATTCCGAAAAGTAGCCTGGACAGACAGACAGATAAAAATATTAAGATAGCAGGTAAATAACCCCCTGAGCTTAATAGTAGCCAGTTATTTTATTATTACATACATACACTTTAATTTTATATATATATATACTTAGTCGGGTCATAAGTTCTGTCAAAACCTTATTATTTAAATAATTTGAATACTCGCTAGATGAACTTTACCAATTTTAAAAATATAACGTTTGCCCTTGCCGAAAATAAAATAGACATTAATTTTTATTCATTTTCAAATATGGAGTGGTCGAAGAAAGAAGATAGAGTAGCGGTTATCGCGTTGCACCGCTGTGGTTACGCGCCAAAAGAGATTTTCAATATTCTACCAAGATTGAAAATAACCTTACGAATTGTTTATCGCACCATCAAACGATTCACTGAAGAATCTAGCTTTGAAAATCGTAAGAGGACCGGCTGACCTCGTAAAGTTAGGACACCCGCGATCATCAAAGCAGTGAAGGCGCGAATCGAACGAAATCCTGTTCGTAAACAAAAAATCTTAGCTCTTCAAATGGGCTTAAGCAGATCCACGGTCAAAAGAGTGATCAATGAAGACCTAGAACTACGAGCTTATCGTAAGAAGACCGGATATTTTTTGAACGAGCGTTTGAAAAAAATTAGGCTGGTTAGATCCCGCGCTTTGTTACGGCGGTATGCGGGAGAAAAATACCGCGAAGTTTTGCTTTCGGATGAAAATTTTTTACCATAGAAGAAAGTTATAATAAAAAAAATGATAAGGTGTATGCCCACGGCAGTGAAGAAGCCAGCACGCGTATTCCGAGGGTTCAACGAGCACACTAGCCTTCGTCACTCATGGTTTGGCTTGAAGGCTCTTATTCAGGCTTAACTGAGGTGTTTTTCTGTGAAAAAGGTGTAAAAACCAATGCCGAGGTGTACCTAAAGTGGAACCTTTTTCTCAAAAAATGTTTAAAAACAGACATTGGATATTCCAACAGGACTCTGCACCAGCTCATAGGGCACGAGGCACGCAAAACTGGTTGACCGCCCATGGAATTGGCTCTATCGGACATGAAGACTAGCTCTCTTCTAGTCCAGATTTAAACTCACTGGATTATAAGATATGGCAAAATTTAGAGGAGAAAGTCTGCGCTAAACCTCATCAGCATTTGGAATATCTCCGAACATCTTTGGCTAAAGCAGCGGCAAAAATAGATATGAGTGTGTTGCGTGCTGCGACTGATGATTGGCCGCGTCGTTTAAGGGCATATATTCAAAATAGGGGAGGGCATTTTGAATTATCTAAATAAAATTGTATTCTTAATTAAACTACCTTTCATTTCATATATATTTTCTATTAATTATCAAAAAAATTATCATTAATTTTATAAAAAAATTTTGACAGAATTTATGACCTGACTAAGTATATATATATATATATATATATATATTTTTATGAGCATTTTAAGTAATATGTTATAAGAAGAATTGATTAGAGTAAGAGATATAACACATTTTAGAGTATTATTTTTATGCTGCCAATATTAGTATAAAAACCACTACAACTTAGCTTAAATGCTCGTATAAGGAATGAGTGAGAAGAAGTAAGAAAATATGGAGACTCGACTGATCCACTTCATGAATGAGGAGTGTGCAATTGGTTGTCAACATAGGGGTCGTGTATACTACATGACCCCTATGTGGGGGGATGAAATAATATACTTAAAAAAATTCAGTACCAGAGCTTCTATGTATGAGTGCGTAAAAATACCAGGGCCAAGATATCAGGTATAAAATACTTGAAATTATTTGTGTTCAGTCTATATCGTGTTGATCCACAGTCTGGTACGATCTGCTCGCTAACACTCCGAGAACAGCGTTGCTCGCGACAACACTTGCATATCAGCGTAATATAGCAGCTTAATACTGCTGTGCTTCGTATGGTGAGTGCAAAGAACCGGAGACCGCTTTTACAGGAATAGAACCACACCATCTTAGTCTTCAGGTGTGACAATGTATCTGCACTTTGATTATTAATCGAGGATAAATGTAGATGTCTATGTGCTACTGCGTCTACTTACCATTAGGTGGACTGTGAAATCAATTGTTCCTCTTATACTATAAAAACAGGAAATCGATCCGTATATCGTGTAGTCCTATGATAAATAAGGAGCACATTCGTATAAGTGGAAAAAATACGTGGTAGTTCAAAGTATTTTTATTCGCATTTTCTCGCATAAAAAAGGAGCATTCAAAAAAATAGCTTCGAGTTGTTTAAGTATACGAACCCACGAATTTTTTGTGTCATACTTTTTTTTTGTCCGTGCTTATTCCGTTCTTGCATCCGTGTGTTCTTTAACTATTAGGCAGCTGTCGCCTAAAGCCTCAGACGGAGATATTATGTAAATGAATAATAATAAATGTGTAAAATATTAGAGTATTTTACAATTTTATTATTATTACATTACAAGATCAATTATCTATATTCTTTAGCCATTATTTAAACTGCTGTCGCTTCAGGGACAAGATGGAGGTATTTATCTAAAATATGTTTTTTGATGTTTTTTATGATTGCTTTACGTGATCTATTATTATTTTTCGGGGTACCTATATAGTTTTCTCATCTGGTTGGGTTCTATAAATATATAATTATAAATGAACATGAAATGATAAATATACCTAAACATCAATAAAATAAAATAAATACATAAATCAATAAAAGCCCAACCAGATGGAAACCCTCGGCAGGGGAGACCAGACGACCGAGGGTTAGGGGGAAGGGAAATAAAACGCCGGACGATGCGGGCGGTATCGAGGAGCACCGCCTTCTGCATTTGGGCCGGGAGCGGTCCGTCACGGAGTTCTAGTCGCCTCAGATGACCCGAGAGGGTGACCGGGGTTAGTCCATTCGCAGAGACGACTTCAGGAATAATTTCGGTCAGCAGACCGGGGTGGTCTGCGGACATGTCGGTTACCTCGTGAGCCAGGTCTTGATATTTTGTTTTTTTATCTGATTCGGCTTTCACTAGATTCTCGTCATGTGGAATGTACCTGGACCAAAAATATCCTTGACTGTGCCCGGTCCGTCAGCACAATATTAGGCTTATCCGCAAGAATAGTCGGAACACAGCACTTTTTTACTATTTTCTGGTCCATTCGCCCCGGATTTGGAACTGGCGTCCTGTGGCCAGATTTAGTCGAACTGCTAAACTGATTCTCTGGACAATGGAATCTAGTTTGTTCGCACCAAGATTCCTAGATAGATTTAGTTTCGCTAATCACTACCGGAGTACTGTACGCCGTATTGTTAATTTAAGATTGTTAATAGTTAAAATTTGCTTTTAACTACACTCGCATATCTTACTGTAGGTAAGTGGACGCTTACTTTATTTAATTTGACCCGTTGTAGTTTTCTGTTTACCTGATGTCGCAATTCGTGACATTTATATGAATTTATATACATAGTGCATTCTTGCATAAATACTAGTTTTTATTTGGTTAGTGTACGCTACAAATAACGTCATCTAAATTATTTCGAAGTCGTATAATTACATATATACATTAAACTCGTTTACTTACGATTATCAATAGTTTGTTACCATAGGAGAATTTCACATCCACCCTCATCATACGTAATAAATTGTTACAAATCGTTGTAGTCCACTCGCATAGGAAATTTAATCGTGACAAAGTGTTCGACTTAATATCATTTCGTGGAAAGGTGATACATCACTAGCCTTGCCTGATTTATTGTATTTAACGTTGGTTAATAGTCGCAGTATAGTATAGTCGCAGTATTAATTTTAATATAAATTCATTAGTAGTAGATAAGGTCACTGAGCGCCTGCCAACCGTTTCGGTCGTCGCCCCTCAATGACCAATTTCGATAAGCTTTGCCGGATGACACTTACTCCGTTCCTGGAGACATTGATATGCTCATCGGGGCATCTATCTTCTCTCACCTTTTGTTACATAACAAGGTCAAGGGTAACTCCTCGTTTATCTTATGCACTGTAAACCGTTTTAGGTTACGTTATTGTTGTATCCGCTCCTATCGTTGATAATGTTTCGGCAACGTCCTATTGTTGCACTGTTGTTGAGCCGCTGGAGTTATTAATTCGCAAATTTTGGGAGATGGAGGAGGTGAAACTTCCACCTATACTTAGCCCGGATGATAGATTATGCAAGGAAATTTATGTCCGCACGACTGTTCGTGATCACGATGGCCGATATAGTGTACCGCTACCCTTTAAAGGGGATATTTTGTCTCTTGGTGACCCTCGTCAAATGGTAGAAAAACGTTTCTATTGTTTGAAGAGTAAGATGCTCGCTTTGCCCTAATTGAAAGAAGCTTATGACGGTGTTAGTAATGAATATATAAAGGAAGGTTATAGATCGCTTGCGTCTATAATTATAATAAGATTATTATAAATATTAAGATATTCATAAAATTCCAATAAAGTGAAAAAGCGTAAGGTGCTTAATCATACTTTTATAATAATTCTGATATTGCAACTACTTTTTAGTTCGACTGCTATTAAAGCTTGTTTTTTTTCCTAATGGGAAGTTATTGTAATGGGTCCGATTTTGCAAATTGGAAATTTTAACGTTTCAAGGTCTTGAGAGTCGAATAGTATGGTTGTTAAGAGAATGTCCGTGTATGCACATGTACGTATGTATGTTCAGATTTAATTTTCGCCTCGTGTATCTCGAGAACAAAGAGTGATATTAACATAGAACCAGTTTCATTTAACGCATAATTATGTAACTTAGACCTCATAAAATTTTGAGTAAAGTCGGTTAAGTAGTTTTTTGTGTCGAATGAAAAATGGTATAAAATATTAAAATATGTGATTTTTTTATTCTTTCCACTAGGAAGTTAGTCATGTGGACTTTTAGGGTCGCATCTAGACCACTTTTTTAAACTATAATTTATTTTATAAATTTTTAGTCTCAAAACGACAATAAAAAAAACTTATAACCAAACGCTTCGATTTTTGATATATTATATATTCCACAATAGATGTAAAGGAGACGGGCGAATTTGGGCCTAACCACAAGTGAAATATTTATCAATATTTTTTACAGTTTTTTTGTAGTTAATTATGAAATATTAAGCAGTTTTATCATGAAAAAGTTAAATAAAAATAATACTGACTGCCGTTATTTTTATTTTTAAACAATGCTGCCGGATGAAATAGGTTAGTTAATCGATTTTGATACAAAAATAGAAAAAAAAAGAATAAAAAGTAATTCAGTATTTTCTTCTTTCGGTAAGTTTAAGAAAATTATTATTTAAATAATGGTTTCCTCGTGACACTTCAAGGTTTCAAAAAAGTCGTAAAAATAAAATGACTGAATAGATTAATAAATCGATTTTACAATCGATTATCAATGTTATATACAGGGCACAAAGCGAAAATGTCAACGTTAGTTCAAAAACTCAAGCGTCAATTAAATCGTTTGTTACGTTTGTTTGGCTCTGAGCTCACAGTGGTAGTGAATATTTTCTGTTGTTCTGTTTTTTTTGTTTGCTGTAATAATATTCTGATCTTTAACTACTCTGGCTACGTATAAAGGATTTTGACGGTTTCTTTTCTGATTTTACAAGAATACATGTGCAAAATGATAACTTAAATGATTTTCCTCAGCTCACACAAAGTGATTTAATAAAAATATCTTTAGGTATTTATCAAATTAAGCAGGCTAGGTCACATTATGGGGAACACATACAAGATGGGGGATATGAAATAAAAATGTGTCGAGAAACGGTCAGCAACCTACTAAGTGAACTGTCAATATCCAACCATTCTCGTTGGCTATTAAGTGGTCGAATAAAATCGAGACATACTTAAGCTCAAAAACATATTTTACATATATTTTAGTTGACAGTTCTCTTAATGGTGGAGAGGCCATCAAACAGTATTATTTTAATTGCTTGGTAGGAAAAAGAACTGTAGGTTGCTGTTATCATGTAATGTCCATAATATGGTACCTAAGCTAGGCAAGGCGTCAAGAGAATTTAATACCGCATGCACCGTTTTTAGACGATATTTTATTTGTTTATGATGAAGTGGACGATTAATAAATCAATAAAAGAGAAAGTGTTTTTAATTCATACTCCCTCAGCTTTTTTATAATTATTTCAAACCTCTAGAATTTAGTTGGACGGTGGCGTCTGAATCCTCTATGTGTGAATATTCTACAATACATAAAATGACGTTAAAGTCTAGTTTACAATAAAGTCTAATAAATATTTTCTTAAAGTGTAATGCTTCGATTCGTTCGATCGTTCGAGAGCTTGGTGTAAGAATTACATTGTAAGCGTAACGTAAGCAATAACATTGTTTTTATACAAATCAATAACATCCTATTTTTTTTTTCTACCATGAAGCAGTCGTAAACATTTTAGTTTCTTGTTGGTATATAAATAAAATAATGCAGTAATCGTTTAATTTTTCGTTAAAAGGCCCAGCTTTCTATGAACTTTCGCCCGTCTCCTTTATTTCATTCCTGTCTACATAATCGCACCATTTCGACTTTCCCTGTTAATTTCGAGCAATCAAGTTCTTATATTCGAATACCATTTAGTGACCTGCCGCGACTTAGAGCTATATAAGCTTGTGCAGCAGCAAACAAACGAGAACCCAAATAAATAATCGCAATATCTACTGTACAACCTTGCATTTTGTGCACAGTAGATGTACAACTTAGAATTATTGCCAACATTCGTCTTTCAGTAGTACCATAGTTTTATTTTACTGGAAACAGTATCGATATTGGCTTAATTAGATGTACACCATCCTGACGAAAGATACCATCCTGATCGATACAGACTGATGGTATGTCGGAATCATATACTTGATCACCTGGGAAATGTGGAAGATAATTTCAGTGACCCATATGGCCATTAATTAAACCTTTTGGCACGTAAATATTAGATCTCAACATTACTTTAGCCCCACGAAAATTTTCAAAACTTTAGGAAGACTTCCCGCCCTATTAATATCATCAGGTATAACAGATTCCACATTTTTATCACCTAAATTTCGTTTACCATCAATAAGTTGATCTTGTGCCTTTATTGTATAAATTATATTTGTTCCTTTTCTCTCAAAATACTGAAGAACTTTATCATTGTGCTTATTTACTTGATCATTCATTGGGTATATTTTTAACGCTTTTTCAATTGAAAATTCATTGCTAGCATCTGTCAATACTTATTCTAGAAGTATTTTAAGATGCTGAGATGTTAATTTACCAATCCTCAAAGCGTTCAGTATATTAATAAATGCCGTGTCTCCTTGTTGACGCATGTTTTGTTTCAGTTCAACCAGCTTGAAGAGCCGCCATAAATTTGTAGCTGGTTTCATATTCTCTGTTTGTAGAAAAACTTGATGTCGTCATACTGGGGGTAGTTGCATTAAGTAACCAAATAATAATACATTTATTCCTCAAAAAATGTGTTTGGATTTTAAAGTTGTCGCAGCTAGAGTCAATCATCCAAAGCATCTCATAAGGTACCATATAAATATCGTCTATGAACAGAAATTTAACGTGTCGCCATTGACACATTACTCTTAAATAATTACGCGTTAGAAGGGGCCAGTTACATGCCATTGTGCCATTAATTTAGTTTTGTTACCCTCTGTAATCAAAATGAAGAGTTTTTGATCAATTTTTGAGAGCCTTTTATCAACATTCATAGCCTGTTGTGCTCTTTGGAATTCTTCATTGGTCATATTTTGAACATTAATTCATATTTTAGTTCATTTTCCTTTTAAGAATTGTTTTTTTTTTTAAGAAGACGTGTTTCTTTCTCACAACGGCCCGATAAGTAACACCAATAAGCAAGCAAAGTGTACTCAGATAATGGTACAAACTACGTAGGAGTGAAACGTATTTTATCGGAGTTACGCGTAATTGGAAATCAAATTTTATCTTTTGAAGAATTAAGCACCGTACTCGCACAAATTGAGTGCGTCATAAATAGCCGCCCCCCTTTGTCGTACGTTGTCGAGTAACCCCTCGGAGCCGCTAGCTCTAATTCCAGCGCATTTTTTAATCTAACGCCTTTGAAGTACTTACCCGCAATAGATATAGACGATGGTAAACTCCATGTTCTTTTAGGTCATAACTTATTAGACGGGCTAGTGCAGTCATATTGGAAGACATGGAAAACGGAATATCTGCATACGTTGCAATCTCAGAAGAAATGGAACACGACAACTAAACCATTAACGGTCAGAGACTTTTTCTTTTTTTCTCTCCAAAGAAAATGCACCGCCTTTTCGCTGGCCATTAGGTATCGTTGAAGAGGTTTTTCCTGGATCCAACGGAGTAACGAGGATAGCTCGTGTCAAAACCGCGACCGATATGCGTCCTGTTGACCGTCTCTGTCTTTGCATAATCAACAGTTTTGAATTATCTCTCTAGGTTAGGTTAATAGTTTAAATTAGGTCTTAGTAGTAGCTTTAGTTAGTTGAAGGGAACCCTTCAAGAAGGGGAAGGGGTGGGATGGCTGCGCAATTTTAAGGCTCAAGTTAATATATATATATATATATATATATATATATATATATATATATATATATATATATATATATATATAGGTTTTACAATTTGACTGTATGTTTTTATGTTATGCGATGTCTTCGTCGATTGTGAACCGATTTTGATGATTCTCATTTATTAAATAGAGTTAAGTTTTTATAGGATAGGGTGACAATCGAGCACACAGTCCACCTGATGGTAAGTGGCTGCTGTGGCCCATAGACATCCACATCCATCCTCGATCACGAATCAAAATGCAGATGTGTTGTCACCCGTGAGGACTAAGATGGAATGCCTCGTTTCCAGTAAAATGGGTCGCCGGTTCTCTACACTCACCATACGAAATACAGCAGCATTAAGCTACTATTTCACGCTGGTATTCTGTGAGAGCGTGGTCCTTCCCCGGTCGAGCCGACCCATTCGTGCACACTATACATCTAATATAACTGCAGCGTGGCTCTACCACGTATAAAACGTTATATTACGATTGTTATATATTGATTGTGATATAACTTCCCATTACCGTTATCGTTACATCCTATTAAAGTTCACTGTTAAATACAGGCCACCCCCATAGATTGCATCATATTTGCAATTTTTGCCATGCTTGGCAAGCGGGTTGGCAACCGCAGTTTTTTTAGGAAGACGCTGCTTCAATCTCCTGATTTGTTCCCTTCCGTTATTATATGGGATAACGAATATTCTTACACCGCCAAGCCAGTACATGATGAAATATTGCACATTACTTAAGCCACACAAAAAGGGTAAAAAAGTTGACTATTATA
This sequence comes from Parnassius apollo, assembly GCA_907164705.1. Lineage (NCBI taxonomy): Eukaryota > Metazoa > Arthropoda > Insecta > Lepidoptera > Papilionidae > Parnassius > Parnassius apollo. Next base: position 6,348,578 of record CAJQZP010000220.1, on the reverse strand, counting down.
TATCAGTATAATAACCAGCGTGGTAGCTCAACATTACAGCTGTTAGTATGGCTTTACCACGTCATAACTTTTGAATACTTAAAATATGAAATGACCCTAGATAATGTTTTACTTTAAAAATAAATATAAATAGTGTAGTGAGCGGCAGCTACGGCAAGGTCAGACGGAAGTTTGTCAATCATATTGGCGATATATTGAAGACTATCTTTTTACCCGCGGCATCGCAGGTAAAAAGATAGTCTTCAATATTTCTGTTCCTAGACGATATTCTGTACTTTAGCAACATTAATAAATGTTGTTCCGTTATAAATTTGGCAACATTCCATCACTATTGCAGTCACCTCGGTCCATCTTTCTTCATGTCTGTTTGTCAAAGTATTTAAATTCTCAAAGACTATTGAACGTAGATTGTTCTTATTTGGCGTAGATATAATATGTTATAGGAACACGTGAATAAATAAGTTTTTCATAATTGCATTAATATGTTATGTCTATAATCACCTGCTATTTTTTATATCAGACGTGTCTTCCGATGTATCCATAAGAAAGGTAACTTTAAATTACTAAATTATCTTGGAATCAATTTTTTATTAACATTTAAGGTTTGGAGTGGAGGCTCTTGTTTTTCATTTGGAAAAAAATTGCGTTATTTACATTTTACACTTTACATTCTTTCATCATTAAAGTAAGTTAATTTTAACAAAACCATGATGAATTTCATTGTCGTCTATTAATTTACACCATAAAATTAGTGATGATATTATTTTTACATTCGAGTAGACTGCAAAATTTCATAAATTAAGTACTACATATAACGATTTATTATATTTACGCGCATAACTGCACATGGAATAAAATAAAATTTGCAAATTTTATCACATTTAATTTTAACTATTTTACGTGGGTTTTATACGCATAATTGGATGAAAAATCCATAAAACCCGCGTAAAAAAAGTATCGCTGATGTAAAGTACCGACGCTCCAGGTTGTCTGAAGTATGTCAACATGTTCAGTATTATTCCAACAATTATATCAGATCTGATAGACCATAAATCCTCGCAAAAGAATGGCGATTCGTACTAAGGACGACTTTCGATGCTTTTGAAATAAAAAAAACATCCTAATTTCAATAGAGAACATGTCTGGGTGCCACCATCTGCTTGGGATCCTATTATTACTAAAATTGAATTTAAAACTAGGCATAAAGCCTCCGTTAACTATAACATCAGGACGTAAAACACCCTAGTCCTCCCGTGACCATGGGTGATGTAAAGTGTTAAAAAAGTTAAAATTAAAAGATAAAATTCTTAAAATTAGGTTCATTCCAAATGCAGTTCACTTTCATTGTGAAAGTGGGAACAATCACACTCATGAACGGAAGTAGAAAAACGTTCGCTTAGTTGTGACGGCGAAAGAGAATCCGCCACCTCATATTGTCATAGCAAATATCCAACCTATTTGACAATTTATGGGGGAGGCCTATGTGGACTTTTCATTGGCTGCAATGATGACAATGATGAGTTCTACCCATTACTGCCCTATTAAAAGTAAAAAAGTAGCAGCCTACATCGTCATTGTCATTATTGGGCACAGGTTGTAGACAATTTTTGGTCAAAAAAGTTTTCGCTGCGCACGGAACGACTTCAACAGGGGAACCAGATATGCAGGTTTCCTCGCGATTTTTTCCTCACCTTCGAGAACGTAGTAAATTGACACTTCAAATTGCAATTAGAATACCTTTTAACTACTCAAACATCCTGGTTTTCCCCACGAATTTATTGTTCACCTCTTCACCGGACACGTGATAAGTCAACACGTAAAATTTCCTATAACTGATTCATTTGTCCTCGAGGGAATCGTACACGTTTTGCCCCGTGCCATGATGAATTATCACGGCCTGCTACACGGCTCTCGTATAAAATTCATGAAAATTTACACAAAGCTTTTGTATGATTGGTGACTATATCTAACTAATAATTAGACATCCAACTATGCCACGAACTATTTCATCAAATACAGTTAAAAATCTCAAAGTGCACACAAATTTCAATTATTTATGCCAGACAACTAAAAAATGAGGTTGGTGAAATTAAAGCTATTCTGATAGGCACCCAATATATTCTACCACAGAGTTTCTCTCATTATCACAGTTTTATGTACAGTTGTATGTTAAGTCATTTTGCCGAAACGTAGTATTTGCGGTAAGTTATTCCTCTAATGGCCACCGATCTGGGCATCTATTTAAAGTTTTGGTTCTAAACGAATAAGTATTGAGTAGCCTCTATTATTTAATTTTATTAGTAATTTATCATTAGTTCATTTAGCAGTAAGTAGATGGCGCTATTATTAGATAAAATAATGAAAACCAAAACTATGGTATCTAGTAATATCAGCGATAGAAGGTTGGGGTGCGACCGAAAAGCTGCGAACATTTATTTATTATATAAATAAGATATAAAGTTGCGTTTATTCTACTAAAAAATTTGTTTGTGTTAAAAACGCTATCAGCGCCTCTAGTGGTGAAAGACTATTTGACGATATGACCCTAATATCGTCAAATAGCAATGTTGTTTAGTTATTTGAGCTTAATAACGTCAAACGATCTTTATTTATTGATTCAACAAAATTCAGTCAACAAAATTACTACTTCTATTTCACGAAATGACAGACTACTTTAAGACTCGATTAGTCTACAAACTGGCCACGACATATTATATGTAAAAATCTATATGAGAAATTGATAATGAGAATTTTGCAATAATTGCTGGCAGACCAGTTTAAATCGGTTTACACATACATTAGTAGTTGAACTAAACAGCAAATCCTTTTTCATGTTTTTCATAGACGACACTATATTATATACCTACCTATTTAAATTATTACAATTTTAAAATGAAACAACGAAAAAGCTAAAAACTAAACGTTCGGACTTTTAAATAATTATATAAATCTCATTATTTTAACATATAAATGTAAGTTATTTAATTATATTTCATATTATTTAATATGAAATATAATTAATAATAATTTCAAAACTAAAATGTAGATAGTCGACGTATTTTCATATTATTGAAAAAAAAAGGTTAAAACTAATTAGAAACTTTATTTTTAAATATGGCATTTATTTGAAAAACACCAGTTATCTTACATATTTGTAACTAACACAATCATATATCATAGAAAATTAACATTTAAAGGAAGGAAAATACTTAACCTTCTTTAACCGTACCGTTTAACCGTAATCGGATAAAAATAGCCTATAAGTTGCCCAGGGTTACAAACAAACTATATAAAAAATTTCATAGATATCGATCCAGTAGTTTTTGTGTGAACCTTGAATACACAGACAGATAGACAGAAAGACAGACAGACAGACAAAAATTCTAAGAACCACTAGTTTGGCTTCAGTACCTTTTATTTAGTCCCCTTTACTGGTTTTTTCAAGAGTGTAATAGATTTACAGACACGACTTTTCTACACATTTATTTTATGTATAGATAGCGTAGGTATATGGATGTAAAGAAGGCGAAAGAGGTGTATCAGAATCATGCCAAATGGAAGTCAAAGTGCCAAAAGAAGATAGGTATAAAGCCCGAGATATACTTTTTCTCTATAGTCTCTATAGTAATTTTTTTAAGAATATGGACTTTGACATCTTCACGAACGTAAAACTGTACAATTTACTTATTTTATTAAGGTATGTGTTAATATTATACTCAGTTATGCAAGTCATGTAAACAAAGTAAGTGCAAAAAAATTTCAAACACAAAAATGTAAAAAAGGAAGTATTGCAAAGCAAGGCCATCGGGGTCTGGTTGCTAGTTTTGTTTAATAAGCAAAAATAAAATTATGTTAGCATATAATGAGTACTTACATCGTTATTATTTAAGAACGGGCTAAAGTGTAGCTAGAAGCCTGAACATCGTATAGATCGTTGTCTTAGATTATAAAATATTGTAGCCTACTGAACACATTATTACACACGGTACATAAGATTTATAGCCTGTAAAATATTGCAGACTTTATATATTCTAGACCTTAGAACACATATGACGATGAAATCCTATTTTGACCACGTCTACAACATCTTAGTATCCAGAATGTGGTGTCAGAGGTATAAAGATTATAGCATAAAGAATTATATATAAGACTTTATACGTAACTAGCTGGTACGAGTATCCTTCGCGTTTCTGCCACAGAAGAAATAATTGTGAAAATGTGATTTTTTTATAGAGTTATATTGTTTAATTAGGGGTAAAATATATTCATTGAGTGATATGAAAATGAAGAAAATGAAAAGTACTTTGACAGTTAGCATCTTTACAAATAATTTAGCTGTGGTTCTCACACTAGGCACGTAGACCTGTATGGTGAGAGCCATATACACATATTAACAAAAATAAGAAATGTGTATTGTATGTGTACATTAATTATATTATATATACATACAAACATATATACACAAACATACATACATACATCCATATACATATACTTACATATATATATATATATATATATATATATTGTTATGTAAGTATATGTATATGGATGTATGTATATATCATATATACATACATCACATATACCATGTGTGTGTTACACATAGACATTATAATTTGATATACAACTTTAAAATGAATTAGTCGATATGATACGCGCGTCACCTAGTGTAAGTTAATTGTACTATGCCTATAACTTTTGCATAAGTGCAAGCAATAAGTTGACAAAGTTTTACCGCAACCTGATGAATGGTATGGCAGCGCATAAAATACGAACACACAACAATTTTTTTAATACATTGGCTAGATCCTGTATTAACTATAAGAAGTCAGTACTTGATTACATCAAAGATAATCCTCTAGAACACCAAAAGGTATTGGCTACTCTCGACCTATGTCTCCAGCTCTAGCTTAATACTCAACTTGGAGATCCTTTGAGCTTTGGCAATCACTTTAGTTCTGCGACGAATTTCTTCGTAATCGCGGAGTGAAGTCTCTCTAAAAGTGAAATACGTGTATACTAATTACGCATTCCTAGCGCGACCGATTTCTTTTAAAATCGTTAAACATCGGGCTACTCAGTTGACTAAGCCAGGGGCTCTTCCCTTGCTTTTTAATAAAAGTATGGTTGACAACGAGCATACATACCATAGACATCTTATCACCGATTAAACAAAATGTTGATGCGTTACAAGTAAAAAGGAAAACTTGAAATGTGTCGCAGGCTTACTCAGAATTCTCCACCTGACAAGCCGGATGTATTATTATAATTATGATTTTAATAAAGGTAATATCATTAGCTATTTATATATGTCTAACACTAAGAAATACTGCGTAATTTACAAGTCAATATAAGTTTCAAATCGATTCACATAAAAAGTAAGATCGGTATGATTTATAGCATTTATGTTGTATGATGTCACGGACTAATTAATGCAAAATCTGCAGACGGTGAGTCCAATCAAGAATCAGAAGTTTTCGTTTTTATTTTGTATTATATTAAATTTGTAACTAGAGATAGGCGCCTTAACGAAAATTACGAAAGTGTGTTTTAAGGAAAATCACGAAATTACAAGTATGTTAAAAAACATTAAGTCTAAAGCTTTTTTTCCTAAAGCCCTTTTATTATTTATTAGTTATTTCTCGTTGGGAATAGTTCAACGTAATGTGAATCACACCACTAGTTAGAAAAAAAGCATATTGTGCTTTACATAGGGTACTAAGCTTAAGAAGTAGAAGTTTACTGCTTATTGGGAAATGGTATGTGCCTAAAACTATTTTAAAGGTATATTTATGTCGAATTACTTAAGACTTAATTTTAAATGGCCACTGTTTAATTAATTCCAATGAAAAATTAAACCTATAAGAAGGCCATAGACTTTCCCCATAGAATGCCTCAACGGGTTGGCAGCCAAATTTTTTTTTATTTTGAATTATCAGGACGATGCCATTGTCAAACTCCTATTTCATTTCCCTTCGTCAGTTAAAATAAATGACCAACCCATAAAAAGGGATACAAAAATATATGTCATATTACATGTTACTAGAATATTTATTGTTTTTCAACATCTTAATTAATTAAGTTGGTTAAATTGTTATTTTGTTCATCATCATCATCATCATCATTACAGCCCTTCGCAAGTCCACTGCTGAACATAGGCCACCCCCAAGTAATGCCACAAAGCATATATATTAGTTATTTTGTTAAATATTATTATTTCGTTAGCAGCTGATTAAATATGTTTATTTATTAATAATATAAAAAATAAATAAACATATTCAATTCTTGTTGTGGAGATGTCAAAAGGTTGGCTTTAATATAAAACCGAATACCGCCCAATTAATTTATGTGATTCATAAATCGTAAAATGTAAATACATATTATGACCGACCCTAAATCAAGCAAATCGTGTTTTAATGCTTTACTACAAGCTAGTTTCGCGTCTGTTTGCCCTTGAAGTTTTTTACCCACAACGTTTGGGTAAAACCCAAACAGGATTTACTTGTATAATAATAGTACTTAACTGTGTTTTAATCGATTTAATATTTTTATTGGTCACTTACTATTTTTAGAATATCTACCAGTGTTAAATAAGCTGCTGTGTTTCGTATTTCATTGAAGAGAACCGTAGACCATTTTTACTGAGAAAGAGGCATTTCATTTCAGTTCTAAAGGGTGAACACGCATCCGCATATCGATATTTCGTTTTTATATTTTCATATAAATTACGTGTCACGTTGTTTGTCCACGATGGACTCCTAAACTACTTAATCGATTTTAATCAAATTTGCACACCGTGTGCAGTTTGGTCCAACTTGAGAGACAGGATTATTTTTTTCTTTTCCCATGAGTGACCCACAATTTTTTTGCTAATTTAAGTATTTTTAGTAGGACATGACAAAGGGTCATCGAAAAGGGCAGAACAATGTCTGCCTGGCAAGCTAGTAATATCTATTTCATTAAAAGCAAATGAATTTCTATAATAGTTTTTGTGTACGTAATTAGTTAAATAAATATGATAATAGAATATAGAATATTTAAAAACCTAGACACCTTTACTTGCTTTCTACCTTAGATATACCTCTGGTATACCTGAGGGTAGTGTAGAAGCACTGTTAACTTTAGTTGTATGGGATTTCATCCCCCTACAAGCTAAACATAAACGCCGTCAGGTTCTAAAGCCTATGTTTTTAAAGGCAGCATCTTATTTAATAACGCTTGAGAGGAAGTCTGAGCTCGCGACAAGTTATCGATTGTAATTAACCGGTCTTTCCATAATATGCATGTCGTCCTGCTTAAATACTCGTAGTACGGATCTTACACCTCGCCAATCATGTAATTAAACCAGTTATTGATTATTAAGTGAACGTAAAGATTGCACTCTATTCTACACACGTGTAAAAACATGTTTTATTTAAAATAATGAATGAACTAACTTTAACTTTACAAATCTTACGCAACTGAATGTTTTACAAGTCAATGACAACTGTTATATATTTTGTAGGATGTCATATGATATTGCTTAAATTGTCGTGCGGAAATATATCGAATTTTTGAATTATTTGATTAAAATTAAAATTTTCCATAACGTAAAGGATTTTATCGTACCAGCCTAAATTTCGGTCACAATATATCACTCTCTCGTCTCACTAATCGTATGCGTAGCATAGGGTTATAGTACCCGAGTGTATGCGCAAGCCTGTGTGCTCTCTCTACTCTTTTACTCTCTTAGTCCAATGAGTCGGTAACCCTTCACCACTTAACAGAGATCAGGCGCAGGACCAACGGCTTAACGGCCTGCAACGGCACGAGGGAAACACCGCCAATTTCGAGACTCCGGTCTGCTACTGAGAATTTCTTAACAGAAAAACACAGAAACTGATTTTGAGTCAACCTGAGGTTCGAAACCGGGAGCTCATGATTAACAATTGCGTTTAGATGTAGATATAGACATGCATTCATTCAGCAACTTATACTCATACAATTGCGTTTAGATGTAGACATAGACATGCATTCATTCAGAAACTTACACTCATACAATTGCGTTTAGATGTAGACGTAGACATGCATTCATTCAGCAACTTACACTCATACAATTGCGTTTAGATGTAGACATAGACATGCATTCATTCAGCAACTTACACTCATACAATTGCGTTTAGATGTAGACATAGACATGCATTCATTCAGTAACTTACACTCATACAATTGCGTTTAGATGTAGACATAGACATGTATTCGTTCAGCAACTTACACTCATACAATTGCGTTTAGATGTAGACATAGACATGCATTCATTCAGCAACTTACACTCATACAATTGCGTTTAGGTGTAGACATAGACATGCATTCATTCAGCAACTTACACTCATACAATTGCGTTTAGATGTAGACATAGACATGCATTCATTCAGCAACTTACACTCATACAATTGCGTTTAGATGTAGACATAGACATGCATTCATTCAGCAACTTACACTCATACAATTGCGTTTAGATGTAGACATAGACATGCATTCATTCAGTAACTTACACTCATACAATTGCGTTTAGATGTAGACATAGACATGCATTCATTCAGCAACTTACACTCATACAATTGCGTTTAGATGTAGACATAGACATGCATTCATTCAGCAACTTACACTCATACAATTGCGTTTAGATGTAGATATAGACATGCATTCATTCAGCAACTTATACTCATACAATTGCGTTTAGATGTAGACATAGACATGCATTCATTCAGCAACTTACACTCATACAATTGCGTTTAGATGTAGACGTAGACATGCATTCATTCAGCAACTTACACTCATACAATTGCGTTTAGATGTAGACATAGACATGCATTCATTCAGCAACTTACACTCATACAATTGCGTTTAGATGTAGACATAGACATGCATTCATTCAGTAACTTACACTCATACAATTGCGTTTAGATGTAGACATAGACATGTATTCGTTCAGCAACTTACACTCATACAATTGCGTTTAGATGTAGACATAGACATGCATTCATTCAGCAACTTACACTCATACAATTGCGTTTAGATGTAGACATAGACATGCATTCATTCGGCAACTTACACTCATACAATTGCGTTTAGATGTAGACATAGACATGCATTCATTCAGCAACTTACACTCATACAATTGCGTTTAGATGTAGACATAGACATGCATTCATTCAGCAACTTACACTCATACAATTGCGTTTAGATGTAGACATAGACATGCATTCATTCAGTAACTTACACTCATACAATTGCGTTTAGATGTAGACATAGACATGCATTCATTCAGCAACTTACACTCATACAATTGCGTTTAGATGTAGACATAGACATGCATTCATTCAGCAACTTACACTCATACAATTGCGTTTAGATGTAGACATAGACATGCATTCATTCAGCAACTTACACTCATACAATTGCGTTTAGATGTAGAAATAGACATGCATTCATTCAGCAACTTACACTCATACAATTGCGTTTAGATGTAGACATAGACATGCATTCATTCAGCAACTTACACTCATACAATTGCGTTTAGATGTGGACATAGACATGCATTCATTCAGCAACTTACACTCATACAATTGCGTTTAGATGTAGACATAGACATGCATTCATTCAGCAACTTACACTCATACAATTGCGTTTAGATGTAGACATAGACGCGCATTCATTCAGCAACTTACACTCATACAATTGCGTTTAGATGTAGACATAGACATGCATTCATTCAGCAACTTACACTCATACAATTGCGTTTAGATGTAGACATAGACATGCATTCATTAGCAACTTACACTCATACAATTGCGTTTAGATGTAGACATAGACATGCATTCATTCAGCAACTTACACTCATACAATTGCGTTTAGATGTAGACATAGCCGTGCATTCATTCAGTAACTTACACTCATACAATTGCGTTTAGATGTAGACATAGACATGCATTCATTCAGCAACTTACACTCATACAATTGCGTTTAGATGTAGACATAGACATGCATTCATTCAGCAACTTACACTCATACAATTGCGTTTAGATGTAGACATAGACATGCATTCATTCAGCAACTTACACTCATACAATTGCGTTTAGATGTAGACATAGCCATGCATTCATTCAGCAACTTACACTCATACAATTGCGTTTAGATGTAGACATAGACGTGCATTCATTCAGCAACTTACACTCATACAATTGCGTTTAGATGTAGACATAGACGCGCATTCATTCAGCAACTTACACTCATACAATTGCGTTTAGATGTAGACATAGCCATGCATTCATTCAGCAACTTACACTCATACAATTGCGTTTAGATGTAGACATAGACATGCATTCATTCAGCAACTTACACTCATACAATTGCGTTTAGATGTAGATATAGACATGCATTCATTCAGCAACTTACACTCATACAATTGCGTTTAGATGTAGACATAGACATGCATTCATTCAGCAACTTACACTCATACAATTGTGTTTAGATGTAGACATAGACACGCATTCATTCAGCAACTTACACTCATACAATTGCGTTTAGATGTAGACATAGACATGCATTCATTCAGCAACTTACACTCATACAATTGCGTTTAGATGTAGACATAGACATGCATTCATTCAGCAACTTACACTCATACGCGTTTAGATGTAGACATAGACATGCATTCATTCAGCAACTTACACTCATACAATTGCGTTTAGATGTAGACATAGACATGCATTCATTCAGCAACTTACACTCATACAATTTTGACTCATACAGAAAGTAAAATGATAAAAATATAAAAGATCAAAATATATAAGAGAAAACAGACATAAAATGATTCGTGAGTGTGTGATGCTGAAAAAGGCATAGACTCAACATAATGCTACCGCACGATTGCGGTAGCGCTAGTTTTCAGCAATGCCCATTGAGGTTGAACTTGCCCGCGAGGATTGTGTACTTTATTTCTATGTTTGAGAAGGATGTTATAAAAATAATAAAATAATATAATGCAAACGCAAGCAACTTTTTTTTGCAACTACTCAAGAATCAAAATGCAATTACGTTGCCACCCTGAGGACTAAAACGGAATGCCTCGATTTCATGAAAAAAGGTATCTGATTCTCTAGACTCTCCATACGAAACACAGTAGCATTAAGCTTCTATTTGACGCTGGTATTCTGTGAGAGCGCGGTTCTGCCCCGGTTGAGCCGACCCATTCGTGATACAACAATAATATAGCAGGAGCGTAGCAATACCACGTAAAATAATTGGACCAATCCATTAAATCTAGATACTTGGCGGACAACTACTGTTAGAAGTTTCCTGCATCGTTCGATTGTTTTGGTATCTGCTGTCGTCAGCAATTTTTCCGGACCAATGTGACTTCAAGAAAAGAGAAAATAACCCGTTCTCTACGATCAGCATTGACTATGCAATTAATTTGGTATTGCAGATGTTTCTTTGCCCCCTATTCCACAAAAAACAACAACCAAAACACGTAACGTTAAGTGTAGTTTCGTATACAGATTTAAGGTTTAAAAGTGTACATTACTTTCCTATTGAAGACTGACAAGTTGAGAGTTGAAATTATAATACTAGTGAAGATTTGTTAGTTTTAATTTGAAAATAAAATAATATAAATTTAAGTATAGTGTGCTATACTGTTAAATAAAAAATATTATGTTCGCGACATCATAAAAATTTTATGGAAATCGACAGTGAAGGGAAGCATCGTGACAAAACCGATTAGTCCAAAAAATCAAAAATGTTTCAAGGACATGTTATCTTAAGTTGGCGAACTTTGTTAAGATCAAAGCGACCAAGATGTTCTTCTATACAGATAAATAAAACGAAAGTGGCTTTTTTATAGAAGAGGCGGCAAACGAGCATGCGGCTCATCTGACGGTAAGTGACTACCGCCGCCCATGATCAACCGCAACACCAGGGGAATTGCTTGTGCGTTGTCGGCCTTTTAAAGGAGTAAGCCCTTTTCTTGAAGGTACCTAAGATTCCTAAGTCGCTCTCTGTTGTACAAATAACTGGCGTCTATTGAGCTCAGGGGATTATTTGTATGTTATTAATATATTCTATTGTTTTGTCTATCTGTCAATTCGGACTAATGTCCCGAACGGTTGAACAGTTTGTGATGAAACTTCACAAATATCATCATCATTATCATCATTACAGCCCTTCACAATCCACTGCTGAACATAGGCCTAAAACACAAACAGATAAAGAGCAAATTTAGCTAGTGGTCTAGGCTATATTTTATCCGAGAAAGATACATATTTTTTGTAGACCACAAAATTTACAAAAATCGTTTTGATGATTATCTTATAAGGGATATGAAAACTTTTTAATTTTTTTATAGGTTAAGGGTGACAAACGAGCGCACAGTCTACCCGATGATAAGTGGTTGCTGCGGCCCATAGACATCTACATATATTTGGTAAACTATTTACTAATCTGTGCATATATCCTCGATCACGAATCAAAATGCAGATGCGTTGTTACCTGTGAGGACTAAGATGGAATGCATATTTTCCAGTAAAACGGGTCTCCGGTTCTCTACACTCACCATACAAAACATAGCAGTGTTAAGCTGATATTATACGCTGGTATTCTGTGACAGCGTAGTCCTTCCCCGGTCGTGCCGACCCATTCATGCTACAACTATACTACTAACATAGCTGCAGCATGGCTTAACCACGTTAAAAATAATTATTCAATGTTTTCAATTTTACTTATAACACGTCCTTACACTTTATAACTCTACCTCTTTAGGTTGTGATACCACATCGAATTTTTAAATATCTTTAAATAATATAGTGATACGACCTTTCGAAAGCTGTAAGTAAGGCTGCAAGCCTATATATGTCCCACTGCTGGGCACAGGCCTCCTCTCATTTTTAAGAGGGTTTTTAGAGAAAGAAAATATCCGCCACGCTGCCCTAATGCGAGTTGGCGATTTTCACAGGTCTTCGAAATATTTTTTTTTTATTTCTCAGACATGCAGGTAAATCAGCACTTAAAATTTTAATTAAAAATTTCGGTTTCATTGACGTTTTTAAGGTGAAGTTAATTGATATTCAACTTTCAACTTAAAAACCGAATGGGAAAAAGTTTTTGGATAATTGAACTACTGACTCAAATACCACTACTATAGATCTGTAGGTAACTTTTTATTTAAGTTCTAGGCAGACGAAGTTGTATGTAAAATGTAGTCTTAAATAAAATGGATATGATTAATGAAGCCAGGTGTAATCCTATTAGAAATACTATTATACTTTTTCATACAATTAGGGATGACAAAGAGCACATAGCTTACCTGACCCATAGATGCCTTCGTTTGTCTTCGAATAAAAATAAAAATATTTACACATTGTTTTTCAAAGGCCTAAGATTCCTAGCCATTATAATAGTTTTAATATAATTTTTTTATAAAATTAGACTGACAAAGGGACTTGCAGTCCACCTGATGGTAAGATGTTAATAGCCCAGTGACGCAGCGACTTTGCAATGAGTTGTAGCGATAAGAGCTGCGGGTTCAAATACCGCACGGACCAAGTATTACACCTACAAATAATTGTTCCGTTCTGGATGTTTGTCGTTGTGAAATTTTTGTATGTAAACTAATATGATGATATAGGGGATAATCATAATGTGGAGGTAAGGTTTTTTAAGTGAAAACTTCTTTAGCATCGTTGTGATTTGAAAGTTTATGAAACAAAAAAGCGACAGTAAAAAGAGACAAACACGTAAATTCATAAGATTTAATTTTTTTAAGTGGGGGAAAATGAGATAGGAAGCATTGTAGCTCAATAATCGCGAGAAAAAAGTCGTAAACGCCGTCGAAACGGCTTCGCTTGCGTTTTGTTCAACAAGGTACGAAGTCGGTTTCTTTACTCATTTTGCAATAACTCTTCTGTATAGATCCGGGTTAAACTATAGACATCCGGTACTCACGTACGGTGGTGGGAGTGGGAGGGGGAGGGTCAGGGGAAGGCCCTGCCCTTCCCCGTTTGCGGATACGTATAGTTTATGGGTATTATTTTTTTTGTAAAGTCATAAACTCACTTTTTTACACAGGAATATTGACACAAAGTTACTTCTGCAACGGCTTCGACACTGCGGGAAGTGCAGCCCTATCGTCCTTGCGTAGCATATCACCAGCACCCATGCTTGCTCAGGGGCCTGCAATTTGCTACAGTGGTGGGGGCTGCTCTCCCTCCGCGCTGACGGCTTTACAAAAACACTCTAGAGGTAGGGCAGACAAGACTACGTGAAATCGGGGTGTGCTAATTCGGTTCTAGAACCGATTCAGCCAATCGTATCTATAAAGTGAGGTTACCCTAAACTCTGCTATAATAGTGGTAAATGAAAAAGTTCTGAAAAACATCTTGACCGCTCTCCACTGCGACTCAATTTGTTCCCGTCTTCAGCCACCAATAGATTATCTGGGTCCGAGTCATTAACATTTTTATGAGTGTATCTGTGTAAAAAAAAAACAAATTGACATGTTTGCGTTTCGTTATATGCAATTTTTAGTAAAGTTAATTTTTATCGTAATTAATTCAAAAGGCATTTCCGAAATCCAAAAACAGTGTAGAAGGTTCGAGCTTAACCCTGACATACCTTCTAAAATGGAAACAAAATAAAAAATTAAGCACCGGACGTCTACTTCATAATACGAGAACAAATTGACATATTTGCGTTTCGTTATAAGCAATTTTTAGTTACATTTGTTTTTATCGTAATTAATTCAAAACGAATTTCCGACATCCAAAAACAGTATAAAGATTCAAACTTAACCCTGACAAGCCTCTTAAACTGAAAACATAATTAAAATCAAGTACCGGATATCTATATTGGCTATAGATCCATCCGGCTAAATTTGAGCGATGGCCTATATTATGTTCTCTTTTAGGGCATCGGTCGATTGTGGTTTGTTTGCATAGACCTGCGACTTCAAGAAACTCCACAAGGAAAAGTCTAGCGAGGTCAAATTGTATGACCTTGGGGGCCAATTCACATCACCCTGCGAGAGCTTACCCTTAAATCGCTATATATAGCTACGGCACGAATGGGTCGGTTCGACAGTGTAGGACCACGCTGTAATGGAATACCAGCGTGAAACAGGAAAGGGGAAGAGTAGATAATTTGAAATCTAACCGGTGACCCTTTTACTAACGAGACCTTCCATCTTAGTTGTCGAGGATAGATATAAATGTTACAGGCCACAGCATCAACTTACCATCGGGTGGACTGTGTACTCGCTATTATTCTATAAAAAAACTGTAGGTAGATACTTCCGGTGACAACAGAACCGATATGTACGGAAACGGAACATATCGTTACAATTTGTTCCGGTTCCAAACAAGTCGTGAACTGGCTAAATCGAACTAATTTTAAATGTAATACGGATATATAAAATAAAAAGACGTCAGTGCTACGTAATTATTTTACTACTGCGTGGGCATTTCCCTTGACATTTTATGCCACAGATTAGATTTCAACTTTAAAAAAATATCGTATACTCACTACACTACACTGCATATACGTACACTCAGACATATTTTCAAAACTTACAAATGGTAAACTTAAAAAAACTTTATACAACCGACTTCAATAAAAATAAAATGAGAACATCATCAATGTAGTCGAAGTCAATTAAATACGCATTATTAAGGATAACTAATAAAATACCGGTCAGATCTTGATCAATTTTATATGGGATATGAAAAGCATCACCTTTCAAATAAAAAAGGAATCATCAAAATCGGTTTACCTAGAAAAAGTTCTGAGGTACACAGAAAAAATACAGTAAATTGAGGAGGTACTTAATATACTGTATTTTTTATTGGAGAGGGGCAAACGAGCATACGGCTCACCTGATGGTAAGTGATTACCGCCCCCATGAAAAACCCCAGGGGAATTGCAGTTGTGTTGAAGTCGGCTAAAAAAAGATTCTATAGTTTAAGATTTTATTATTTAATCTTTTCAAAGAACTTTCCACCAGTTTCTATATAAAGTTTTATGCGTCTGAACCAATTTTCGAAACATATTGTCTCTCCGCTTCAGACACGACTTGCTCGAAGGCCGTAGAGGTGTCGAGGCCCTACTAACGCATCTTCATCATCATCTTATTAGATTATTTAGCTACATACGTTTTTGAACTATTTAAGTTTTATTTCGGGAAGTAAAATTAAGCCACAATAGTTTAAATAAAGTAATATTAAATATAAATGATTAAACTGATTTAAATTATTATTTTAATAAAATTAAAACAATAGTTTAAATCAGGGCTATAAGTAGGTTGACTCAAATGTTTAACCGGTGTTTTTTCCAGGAAGTCTCGTTTTGAGCGTTAAGTGCGTGGGCGCGTTTTTATGACGGAGCAGTATTAGTGTTAGGTCTTTTTGCAAAGAGCTGTTGCTCACAGTAGCCACCACTTTTGGCAAAAATCATCGTAGGGTATATCATTAAGTAAAGGAATCGAGTATAAGCGGTGCCACGCTGCAGCTATATAATGATTGTAGGACGAATGGGTCGGCTCTACCTGGGTGGGAACGCACTCTCACATAAACCAGCGTAAAATAGCACCTTGATGCTACTGTGTTTTAAATGGTGAGTGTAGAGAACCTGAGACCCTTTTTACCATAGGCGAGGCTTTAAAGCTGGCGTTTATAGTGACCGGAGACCCTTTTAACTGGAAGAGAGGCATTCCATCTTTGTACTCAGGAGTGTCAACGCATTTTAATTTTGATTCGTAATCGAGGCTAAATGTAAATGTTTTATGCCATATCATCCACTTAGCTTTAAAAAAATTGACGCCAGATATTTTAATTTTATTAAGAAATCATCGCGCAAAAATTTTCTCGACACAGATCCGTTTTTTAATGGAACACGATATATTTTCGAGGTAAATTTACAATCGAATCATTCGATTTTTCACTTCCTGTTTTTTTATATTTTTAAAATAGATTATAACTAGCAGGCTACACCTTATAACAGGTTCTTACCTACGAAATTGTCGTTCTACAATACTGGCTATTTCAAATCAAAATAATTTTTGTTTGGCTAAGAAATAATCCCTAATTTAAAATTAATCTTATTTTAAAAACATGGATGCGTAAAATTTTGAGTAATTATGGAATATATGACTGTCGTGGCAGCAACGCGGCACAAGCGGCACGCAACATCGACGACGTTTACGGAGCGAACACTACAAACGAACGCACCACCTGTTAATGGTTTTCCCGCTTCCGTTTTTGAAATTTTAACCTGAAAAATAAACTCCGTGGTCGTCTAAAAGCTTTGATCGACAAAGACAAATTAAAGGCGAAACGAATTAAAGCTTACGACGTTAGCATCAAAACAATTTGCGTCAAATTGGCAAGGTAAAAATGCATGAAAAATAGGTACCCTACGAACTCAATCGCCAGCGCGAAGTACGCATCAAGATGTGCCTTGCACTGCTCAACAGGCACACAAACGAAGGAATTTTGAACCGCATTGTTACTAGCAACGAAAAATGGATTCTGTTTGACAATCGCAAGCGCTCAGCAAGTTGGTTGGATCCTGGTTCAGTACCTAAACAATGCCCTAAACGAAAACTTATCACTAGAAAAGTTATGGTTACTGTTTGAAGGTCTAGTGCCGATGTTATTCATCACAGCTACTTACCAAACAGAATCTGCATTACTACAGATGTGTACTGTGAAGAACCTAAACACAATAATGAAGAAGCACGTACGTCTTCAACCAGCTTTGGTCAATCACTCGTCTTTGCTACTCCTGCATGCACAACAGACGGTCTCCAAGTTACAAGAGCTTGGGTTGGAAGCTCTCCACCATCCGCCGTAATCAACAGACCTTGCGCCTACAGACATCTACTTTTTCCATAATTTGGATAACTTTTTAAAAAAGTTCAATACTCGAAAGGCAGTACAAAATGCCTTTGAAGAATTTGTTGCCTCCCGTCCAGCTGATTTCTTCAAGAAGGACAGACAGATCAATAATCTGCCACTGGAAAAAAAATACGTTAACTTATTTCATAAGAAACGGCAACTTCATAAGTAGTGACCTAACATATACGAGTGTACAGTATAGGATCAAAAGGTGGATTTCACGTTAAAAGTATTATATGCCAAGCAAGGGCAGTGAAAATTTGATAACACGTCGAAGATGATTACAGAGAACAAGAAAGTAAGTATTTATTACAAACATATAGCAGAAAATATATAAATGAATTAAAAAATAAGAATAAAACCTTCAATAAATACATAATACTTGGATTTGCAGATATTGTTCTGCCCTTTCCATGCGGTGGCGATATGAGTTTTACTTCGAATTCACTCCAGACTATTTACGATGTAAAAATTAAATTTATTTATAACGGCACTACCACCAGAATTTATGACTTCCTTTCATTAACACTAAACCAACTTATGGTGAATATGAGTAATTTTAATCCATAAATATATAATTTGTTATCTTAACACTTGATTACGGTGTCTTTCCATATATCTACCCATACCTATCGAATCCCTAATTATAAATCATCATCTCGACATGAAAAATATATAAGGTACACCGGGGCTATTGTAACTAAAAATTTAAGTTGTCTAACTTTGAACCTTCGCAACGGTTACTTATTTACCATTTCAATGTAATGTTGCCGATCTTTAAGATTACATATTAAATTCACATTATTTTAACAATATTGACGCAAGGAATAACTTGATAACTAAGGGATAGCTGTGGAATTACTTGCTGCAGCCGGAAAAAGTTTCATTTGCCCCACGTTGGGGTTAAATGGAACTAAATACTATAAACTGTGTTTCTAGAAAGAGTTTCAAAGTCATAAATTAAATATATAATGAATTTAAACAAATATTATAGGATTTTGAATTCTGTGGTAAGATAATACGAGTGAATTTCTTTAAAATCAAACTTTTGTTGATATCGGGGGTAAACGTAACTATTTGTAGTGTAACTAGGGTTGGGACATAACACAGTATCGTTTTCTTAAAACTGGAAATGGATTGGAAAATATGATAAAAAATAACGACTAAGGTAAATGGAATTTATTATAAAAATATATGAGTGGAATTTCAATAAATTTTATGAAATATTTTCCTACTGTACTCATTCTGATGTATGTAATCGTATGAGGTATTTTTAGTTTTGTTAATTATTTTATTTGTATTCATGTACTTCGATGGCATAGGGGAAAGTTATAGTATCAGTTTATTTGTCAAAATGAGGGCAAGGTAGACAGGAAATTATTTCATATCTATTTAAATTGGAATGTCACCTTCAACGAATTCAAAAACAGTATTACATTTTTTGACTTTTACCCTTTGATCACTACTTTTCCCGTGTATTTCGTCAATTAGACAGACGTATTTGTAAGATTTTTTGCCTTTAGTTGCAAAAACCTCGTGTGCAGTATTTAGTGAGGCAAATGTAACTATGCCCATTATTAACTATAAACGGATTATCGGATTAAACAAATACAACAAATATTACCAGTAGTCGATTATCACAAACACAGGCAAAAAACTGGTTGTAAATAGTTATTTTCAATATAAGGACTTTCCAACACATCCATGATTCGGAAAAATTTGACGATTTGACAAAATGCTTTCCTGTTCACAAAGTTCCGATCTTCCTAGCGACATCTTCTGTTTCTACGATTCATTCCTTCTTCGGATCTTAGATGTCGTTTTTTACAAATGACGACTAAATTAATTTGTTGAAATTAGTTACAAAAGCTCCCTAGTTGCAATAGCCCCGGTGCACTTAATGTTAATATAAACTAAATCGCTCAATTCATTAATAAGTAACACAATCACTAACAGACCTTAAAATATGTGGTAGGATTCCTTTTCTGTACGTACGTTCTTACGTACGGAATTTATGAGTATGTGTTGCGACACATAAAATCTATGGAAGTCTTGCGTTCGTAACAGCATTTATCTGACACTGAAAAACAGGGGCAAAGTTTGTATGGGACCACGTGATTCCTTGGTCAAGTCTTTTTCAAATCTTGAATAAACATTCTTTTACAGAATTGTTGGAAAACGTGATCCGTATTTTATGAAAACTGCCATCGCCTGACGGGATTAAAAGGGGTAGAAAGTTATTTTGTGGGTGATTGGCATCGAAGTTGATATCAATACTCCTTAGTGCTTTTGATTTAAATTACATTTTATTTTGACACATATATGAAAACTAAAACGTTGAACTCACATAAAAGCTTGGTACAATGCAATAAATCATCCAATTAAAAATATCTAAATCGGCTTAGAATTCTAAATTACAGTTTTATTTGTTATTGGATTATTTGGAATGCTAAACTTACCAGAGATCTTGAATTTCCTTCGATAATTCCTTGGAAATCTCTTAGATTAACAACTTAGAGAATATTTGCGATTACACAATGATTTGTTTGGAAGTTCATGTTCATTATCATCACTATCATATTTCATTAGAATATTTTGAGTGTAGTTAAATTAACTAATTTTTCATTTGTTGTTATAATAATTAAATAAGATCCTTTGAGTTTGTTTTGTTAGTGTATAATATAGTTTTTTTTAGTTTTAATTGTAAAAATATCAGTGTTTGATTTTTTTTGTATTATAATATGGCTATTTTTTGTTTTAATATGGATATTTAAGTAGGTAGTAGTTTGTCTTAGAATTTTAATTTAGCATGTATTGTTTTTCGCGATTTTCTTATATTTATAAAGTTGTCTATGTCTATTTTTAAAAATGGTGACAAAGTTGGTAAACATCAAGGGGAAATGAATAAACCTTACTATTGTACCAATAGTGGGGGATTGCGCATGCCTTTTCTTTTCGCCAAAGTGAGAAGTAAACGTGATATCGTCTTTGCGGTCGCATATTCCGGAATTACTGCCACTCTGCTTGAAGGAGGTTAAACTTCCTTTCGATTTGATACAAACCGAAGCCTCACTCTGCAATATACACTAAATATTAGGAATAATAATTGTCAAATGGGAGGAGTTACTGTATTGTTAGCAGGCGATTTCCGGCAGATTTTACCAGTAGTGCCCAGAGGAACGCGAACGGACGAAGTTCAGTGACAAAACTGAGCCTTACCAAAAATATGAGAGTTCACCTTGGGGAGACAGCCGGACAGTTCTAAGACCTGTTACTTAAAATAGGAATTGGTGATTTCCTGGAACTGAATAATAATCAGAGATGTAACTTATCTTAGATACAAGTATCTGAAATACAGATACAAGATACACAATACGTATTTTAATCTTGTAACTATACAACTTTTTTAAAATTAATTTTGTATCTTGTATTTAAATATCTTTTGTTTGGTATCTTAGTATTTTGTAGATACTATGTTTGCTAAAATACTTTTAGTAATAGATAAGTGATTCTATTATGACATTATAGGTGACATTGATTTTAAATGTCAATGTTGTCGTAGATAAAACTGAACGCGCAATTCAATCTTTATTCTGGGGCCAAATTGATAGATGGCGTGGCAATTCTTTCCTTTTATAAAATGTCATCGACTATGCCCCTTGACTCGTGTCATTTTTAATTATTCCGCATAATAATCTGTGTGTTAATGATTTCTTAAATTTACGCGAACACTACACATTGAATAAAACTATTATTTACGGATTTTATCGCGTTTAATTACTTTAATTTATTTTTATTATTATCCCGACGTTTCGGGTGCTTTACAGCGCCCATGGTCACGGGGGGGGACTGAGATGTTTGACGTCCCAATGTCATAGTTAGTCCGGCTACCTTCAGTTTTTTAATATTAATTTTTGGTCCGATTTACGCAAAACGAGCTTATAGTATCATGAAGTCTTGCAGTGGTATGCTTGGGTTTGGGTTTAATTTTGTTAATTATAGGATCCCAAGCAGATGGTAGCACCCAACCATCTTCTCTATTGAAATTTGGATGTTTTTTAATTTCAATAGCTTCGCGTATCATCCTTGGTAGGAATCGGTGTTCTTTTGCGAGAATTTGTGGTTTATCAAATCTAATGTAATGGTGGGGACGATCTTGAACATGTTCGCAGGTCTGCAGTCTGCAGGAAGTCTGCAGTCTGCGAACATGTTCAAGATCGTCCCAAACCCAAGCATACCACTGCAAGATTTCATGATACTATAAGCTCGTTTTGCGTAAATCGGACCAAAAATTAATATTAAAAAACTGAAGGTAGCCGGACTAACTATGACATTGGGACGTCAAACATCTCAGTCCCCCCCGTGACCATGGGCGCTGTAAAGCACCCGAAACGTCGGGATAATAATAAAAATAAATTAAAGTAATTAAACGCGATAAAATCCGTAAATAATAGTTTTATTCAATCTGTGTGTTATTAGCCACAAATTATAAAGTTGTATGTTGTGTTTAACCGAGCTAGTAAAAATTCAATATGATTGTGTTCATTGAGCTATTATGTTACGTTAGTACATATTACTTCAATGCACGTGATCAAATATCATAGGTCAGAAAATCTAAAATACTGCGCTCTTTGCTAAATTTGATTGAAGAAAACTTCATGTTTTAAAAAGTTTTTGCAGTTAGAGCCTGCAGAAAATGATGCAATATTGACCTCAGTGTCGCATTCGTTCTTTAAAATAAGATGGTACCAAAAGCGCGGAAAGAATATGTAAAAGAACGTGTCCTGACTCAAACATGAAAAATTAATCAAACTGAAAAACAAAAATCGGAGGTTTTAGACAATATTGAAGGTGATATATAAAAAAGTTAAAAGATGAATCTTATTAGATGTTTTTAGAAGATTCTGATTACTCTGTTGCAAGTGCCGACAGTACAGAATTTACTGAAAGCATCGCTGACTTAGAAATATTGCAATACTTAAATAATAAAGATACCAACAGATACGATGAAGATGATGAAAACAAAGAGCTTAAATGTTTATGCTACTATAAAAAAAAAACCTGTTTGCCAAGTTCTGTCCCAGTGGAGCGACTCTTCTCATTTATAGCATGATTACGAGGCCTGATCGAAGAAAAATGAACGATAAACTGTTTGAAGAACTGTTTTTACCTAAGTATAAATTGAAACCTTAAAAATATAATATTATATTGTGTCACGTTTACGCGATCAATGCGATTTACATGTAAAAAAATAAACTTTTATTAAAAAATATGTTTTTTACAAAAATATTCTATCTATAAAAAGTATCAAAAAGATACGTATTTAATATCTAGTATTTTTAGATACCATTCCAGAAAGTTATTTGCATCTGGTATCAGAAATACTTAATTTAAAAAAGAATTTTGCATTTTGTATTTGAGATACTTTATTTAAAGTATGTTGTACACATAGATCACTATAATACATACATAAATTGTACATCACTGATAATAATATAAATCTCCCTATAGATAGTTAGGTGTAAGGTATAATTGTTTATGCAGAAGAGCTTATAGCTAAAATTTTCCCAAACGTTTATAATATTCACGATAAACCTGCAGAACGGTTATGCAAATATGCCATCCTAACTCCAAAAGACGAACAAGTCACAGTCATAAATGAAATACTTTTGAGATCATTCGAAGGGGTCGAATATATATAAATCCGTCGACTCAGTGATAAACACCGATGATGCCATTCACAATCCAGTCGAGTTCCTGAATACACT
Source organism: Parnassius apollo (assembly GCA_907164705.1). Classification (NCBI taxonomy): domain Eukaryota; kingdom Metazoa; phylum Arthropoda; class Insecta; order Lepidoptera; family Papilionidae; genus Parnassius; species Parnassius apollo. The sequence continues at coordinate 6,324,880 of CAJQZP010000220.1, read as the reverse complement.
GAAGCCTTCCGGTTTCCCAACTCACGTACTAAATTTGAGTCAATAATGTTACTGCGCAAAATAAATCCACCAAAATTATACAATGACACCAGATTGCAAGTGAAAACATTGCATCGAAATGTAATCGAGGCAACTATACTGACAGGTTGTTCTCGAGGAGAGTCTGAATTTATTCATAGGATTCCCCCAAACACCATCAAATTACCCCTTCGAATTCAAGAAAGTGCAGTCTCCTATCACAGTCTGCTTCGCCATAACCATAAACAAAGCTCAAGGTCAAACTCTTAAGGTAGCGGGAGCAGACTTGAGAGAAAGCTGCTTTTCCCACGGTCAGTTGCACGTGGCATGCTCCAAAGTAAGCGCACAGAGTAGCCTGGTAATTCTAGCACACAAAGGAAAAACAAAAAAATATTTTTTACAAAGAAATACTGCAGTATGTGTTGTATTTGGATTCTGTTGTATTTGAATGTTGGCCTTTAACCTGATGAAGGTGATACCGCCGTATCACCTTCATCAGGTTAAAGGCCGAGCTTCGTATTCATAAAATATAACAAAATTTTATTTTATTTTTATGTTTATTTAACCTTTAAATCCCAACACTATAATAAAGATTGATGTATTTTATAAGAATTTGAACATTTTAACATAGTAATAATTACTATGTTAAAATGTTTAACATAGTAATTACTAATTTATTAATTATTAATTACTATTATTAAATAAATTATTAATTCTTATTTCACATACCGTTTTGCTTTCTTCTATTTCAAAAACCATCACTTTCGTCTTACTTGCGTTCACTTTCATTCCCCTTTCTTTTAATTCCTAGTTCATTAATGTAAACATCATTTGCAACTCAGCCACCGATGACGCAAATATGACTTGATCATCGGCATACAAAAGGCATTTGACGGTTAACTCGCCCATTCTTAACCCACATTCTTCATGTTTCAAAGTTTGCAAACACCTGTCCATAAATAGGTTGAACAGCCAAGGGGAAGCTACACAGCCCTGTCTGACACATTTTTGGATGCCAAACCAGTCCGAGTAGACCCCATGGATCCTGACACAAGCACTAGAGTCGCTATAAAGAGACCTTAATGCCTGTATCAAACCAGCGCTCAACCCATATGAGTTCAGTGTTTGCCATAACACATTCCTGTCCACTCTGTCATAAGCCTTTTCCAAGTCCATGAACGCACAAAAACTTTCTGGTTTTTGGCCAAAAACTTCTCCGCAATCATGAGTATGGAAAAGACTTGATCTGTACACCCCATTCCCTTTCTAAAACCCTTAAACTTTATAAATTATTTATATGTTATAACAAAATGTAAAAACCAATTCTATTACAACCATTTTCTTATACGCAAACCAAGTCGCGAACAAAAGCAAGTATTAGAATATAATAATAATTAATTGTTTGATTTTATTTACTTTTTAAATTGTATTGTATTCAATAGTTTTAATTACTGTACAAGCAAATTAAATTACGTTTAGCTTCAAAATTTATAATAATCTAGGTAACGTAGTTCTTTATGTGTATTATATTAATTTTATTTATATATCTGCTGCGTCGCGGTTTATTAGCGCTATTTATTCACCAATGCAAAATAGGCTGTGTTTATCTGTAATTAAAATTACTTTATACCATAACTAGATATAGAGTTATTTTAAGTCATTATGTTGATGGACCATTAAGTAAATAGATTAATAAATAAACACATTTTATTTATTGGACAAATTTTATTACTTATATATTATATATAATTGAGAATTGTGTTTTGATTATGTTCAGTAGAGGCTTTGTAGGAATAGCCACGAGTTTCACCTGCGCCCATACCCCAGACCAGACAGACCCTATGCCACCTGGGTGGCGGATCTGATAAGCATTACTTCATGGTCAACCACGTTTAGGCTATGAAGGGTAAGAAGAGCGGTGCTTCGCCATACCAACACTCTTCATCCGCCAGGGCAAGATGATAAGACAACCCTTCCGCCGCATTCCACCAACTCGTATCCGGAGTGGGCCCGCAAAGGAGTAGTTTTCTCGGCCCGGCAAAGTCATATGGGTTTCCCTTTGTTTACCGTGGCTGACCAAACCACGGCTATCATGCCCCGCCTTACCGTGACCCTACCGAACTCGTTTTTAAGAAATAACTAGTTGATAAATAAATGATTAAATTAAACGTCATTGTGTGTAGACTAGACATTTATCAAAATTTGCGGTATGACAGTGAACCGGTGTCGGGGGATATTATAATATACTATTGATATCGTTACAATAGTATCAGTCGCTTTTGCGTAGTGTTCGAACCAAGCGAGAGACGTGGACGCGTCAGATCTGCGGATGTAATTGGCGCGGTTTTTGAGTACTCGGACGTGATGTGCTTAGTTTTGTATAGTTTTATAGGATGATCCAAGAGTGCACGTCAGCTAACGCATCACGTTTCGGTGAGTTGAAAACCATTTTAATTTTTTAGGAGTGACCTTTACTTCAGATAGTTTTTAATTTTTATTAATTAACTTTTATTAATTAATTACCTTTACTTCAAATAGTTTTTAATTTTATTGCATTCATTTTAATGTCATTTATGAAAGCTTGTTTTTTTATTAAAATTGAAGTGAACTCGGAACCTACGCATCTCATGGACATAACCTAAAGAAGGCTAAAGAAGCGTTGAATTGATTCGTTGACGAATAAATTTTTCAGGTATTTTTCATGTGCACGTTTCAATTTTTTTTTGTATGGATTCTCTAACGCTTTTATTTCTTCTGTTATTTCGTAAAAATAATTATTTGTTATTTTTAATACTCACATGAAACTTGCACATGATAAAATATTAGTATATTGGAACAATTGTTAATTCACATCTACGCATTTCCTTTTTCGAGAAGATGAAATAGAGAAAGATTAGATAGAAATGAAAGTACAAAAATGTAAAAGAAGGAAAATCACAAGACAATATATAAGTATAAGATCTACTACGCAGCTTACCAATGAAATAAACATCATTTTTACATACACAGCCTCAATAAAACATAAACTGCTTTGTAGCAGTCCCTACTTACAAATTTGATAGGATGTGATGAAGACGATCTTAGGAAGGTTTCTTGGTTTTTTTTATAGCATTGGGTAACAATAGCACACAGTCCACCTGATGGTAACTGGATGCTGTGGCCCATAGACATCCACATTTATCCTCAATTAAGAATCAAAATGCAAATGCGTTTTACTCCTGAGGGCTAAGACGGAATGCCTCGATTCCATAAAAACGGGTCTCCGGTCCTCTACACTCCCTATACAAAACACAGTTGGATAAAGCAGCTATTTTACGCTGGTATTCTGTGAGACCGTCCCGGTCGAGCCGACCCATTCATGCTACAACTATAATATAGCTGCAGCTTTTGGTAATGCACGTTGGTAATGCAGACTTCGTTTAATAGTGTGCTTATTATAGAAGGGTTCATATTCACCATGAGACGAGATTTTAGCAGAAATTGTGACAAACACTACAGCTCTAAATTTAAACATATTTTATATTTATTAATATTCAAATAAGTCTGAATATTTAAAATATTTGTTATGAAGCATTTGTATTTTTTTTTTTTTTTGTAACATAAAGGCACACTGACAAAAACTTTTAGTTACTGCAGACACCTGCTAGCGTGTATATATTCAAACAATTAATTGGACGCTGCAAACGTGTTTTTAACTACGAGGATTCAGATGGAGTTACTCACAGTCGTTAGTTACATTATACATAAAATTATATCTAAGTATTACATTTTTTTCACATGTAATAAGTTTGTTATGACAAGTCTGATAACCTAGTTTGTAAATAAAAGTACCGAGGACTGTTTGTTACATTATTTCTAGATTTTATATTAAAACTAGCAACTAGCCCCGGCTACTTTTTTTTTTGGGGGGGTGGGGTGCGGGGGGGGGAACTCCTTCCTTTTTTCTGGGTTAAGATCTATTAATGTGACGTTGATTAGATTTAGGTTAATCATCAAAGACCATTTTTTTATAGGATAGGGTGACAAACAAGCACACAGTCCACCTGATGGTAAGTGGTTGCTGTGGCCCATAGACATCTACATCTATCCTCGATTGCAAATCAAAATACAGCTGCGGTGTCATCCGTGAGGACTAAGATAGAGTGCCTCGTTTCCAGTAAAAAGGATCTCCGGCTCTCTACACTCACCATAAGAAACACAGCAGCATTAAGCTACTATTTTACGCTGGTATTCTGTGAGAGCGTGGCCCTTCCCCGGTTGAGCCGACCCATACGTGCTACAACTATACTACTTATATAACTGCCGCATGGCTCTACCACGTATAATTATAAATTTCTCGATTTCTCAAAAAGGAAATCCCAAGTTTTTGGGATAAAATGTAGCCTAGGTCCCTCCCGGTACTGTTCTCTATTTATCCGTGAAATTTCATAACAATTAGTTCAGCGATTCGGAAGATCAGTCCGGACAAGCAGACAGACAGAGAAAAAAACAGACAATTTTTTAATGGTATTCATGTCCCAGTTGCATGCGAATAACTTTCTCAGCTCAATTACAGTTATAGTTACAACAGTTATTTCGATTACGATTTATAAGCAATATTTAAACAAAAAAACGAATGTGCTTATGACCACACGACTGAAGTAAAACTTCTTTACATTCATCTGTATATATTATATATATATATATATATATATATATATATATATATATATATATATATATATATATATATATATATATATATATATATATATATATATATATATATATATATATATATATATATATATATATATATATATATATTGGCTTCCTTCAATAATTATTATTATTGTTATTATTCACCCGAAAATTCACAAAACATTAACTTTAAAACGAATTTACAATTTTATTCACTAAAACGTAGAATATTAAATGTATTGAACAGAATATTAATTCATAAAATTTTTCAAAACGAAATAAAATTACGAAAAATAATTGGCTATGAGACGAAGAGAGAGAGAGAGAGAGAGAGAGTGAGAGAGAATGTGCGCGCGCACTGATTTCTCTAACTTATCCCCCCACTCAAATCCCGTTCACCTTGCCCGATCACACTTTTCGTAACGCTTTCGTCACGCGTTCGCCCAGCTTACTCCCCTACTCAAGCGTGCGTAAAAAAAGTTTTACTTCAATAAATAAAACAAAAAAATGTTTTAGATCCTGACCGCGTAACTTCAGTCTTCTTTTCTTCATATACCTGTTTATGTCCAGCGCTAGTCACAGCCTCTCCTGTTGTGGGGAGGACATGCCTTAATCTATACTTGGCATTAGCGATTACAGTTCCAGATATTCCAAAATAATAATACTCAGAAGGGATATATGTGAGGATGGTTTCTTTTCGCCACCGCCTTATCATTGTTTAAGGATTTTTAATTTTATTGTTGTACCTATTTTTGTTTTTTTTGTATATATATATATATATATATATAATGTGTAATATAAATACAACTACCGGCATAGGTGTGACATGGACATTACACATGATCTTTGTTTTGTCCGTGTTCATCTTAAGACCTATCAGTTGGGAGGCACTATTGAGGTCATTGAGCATAGTGCTTAAGTCCTCCAGCGATTCTGTCATAGGGACTATATCGTCGGCAAATCGAAGGTGGGTGATGTACTCGCCATTGATGTTAATACCGTATCCTTTCCATTCCAGTAGCTTGAAAACGTCCTCAAAATGCAGCGGTGAAGAGTTTCGGGGAAATAACGTCACCCTGTCTTACACCTCTCTGCAGTTGGATAGGTTTCGTACTCTGGTTCTGTAGCTATCGTAGGCCTACTGTACAAACACTTCAGCACTTCGATATACCGACAGTAAATTTGGCACCGCTGAAGAGACTGTAGCACCGCCCGAATTTCGACGGAATCAAAGGATTTCTCATAGTCCACATACACCAGGCAAAGTGGCAGATTGTACTCTTCGGACTTCTGTACAATTTGCTGAAGGGTATGTATGTGGTCTATGGTACTGAAGCCTTTTCGGAAACTGGCTTGTTCGGGAGGCTGGAAGTCGTCAAGTCTGCGTGCGAGACGACTCGTAATGACTCTCGAAAACAGCACGTAGACGTGGCTCAGAAGGGATATCTGTCTGTAGTTCGTCAAGAGGGCGTTGTCACCTTTCTTGAAGAACAAGACCACCGCACTTCTGCTCCACGCCTCCGGAGTAGTGCCACCATGGAGGACGGAATTAAAGAGCTTCTGAAGGACTTTAAGTACCAGTTTTCCATTTGCTTTCAGAAGCTGCGCTGTAATTCCATCCTCGCCCGGGGACTTGCCGTTTTTATGGTGCTGGAGAGCCATTCTAATCTCGCTTAGACTGACGTCCGGGATATCATCGGAATAGTGTCGGATTAGACTTGCTCTTGCATCGTTACTCACACTTGCATGTGGCTCCAACGATGATGTGTACAGCTGCCCGTAGAACCTCTCAATCTCACTCAGAATCTCAGCTTAGACAGTTGGCTCTTTCTGGCAGACAGACTTCTGGCAAAGACTTTGGAGCCCTGGTTCCGCTAGATCTCTTATTCAATACGAGCAGTATTGAAGTTGCGCAAGTCTCGTCGCATGCATTTGGATTATGTATATATATATATATATATATATATATATATATATATATATATATCCTGGGTCGGGCCAAAAAAATCAATTATTGAATTTTTTCTGTCAAGAACTTCTCAGTAGCTGCCCGGAGTCAGGAAGTTGGCGGTATCTCACCCCCCGTGCCTTGCAAAGCACGTTAAGCCGTTGGTCCTACGCCTGATCTCTCTCCGGTCGTGTCGGTTTACCGTCCCATCGAATTATGAGAGTGAGGGAATAGATAGTGCACCTGTGCTTGCGGATACACTTGGGCACTATAATTCTGTCCTGCGCCATTGGGTAGCCTCCGTTGAGGCAGGCCGCCGTGGCCGAAATTCGGTCTGGAGGACATTATATATATATATATATATATATATATATATATATATATATATACATATATATATATATATACTAGCTTCGAGATAGGCAGCAGCATCTTCCTGATAACAGCAACTATACGACAAAAAAACTGCGGTTGCCAACCCGCTCGCCAAGCGTGGCAACTATGGCAATATACCCCCCATGAACAATTACACAAATAGACGGTCCCCAGTCCCCGGCGACCCCGCTATTCCTGGCTACGGTGGCAACCATGGTAACGGCGGGGCAGGGGGTGCTAAGAATCTCCGGTGGAGGTTCGGTTGCCACCTACGACGACTCGAAGATGAGAATGACGAGAAGATCCTTGAGCTGGAAGAAGAGATAGACAAGTTGCGCTGGAATATTATAGAATTATCCGAAGTCCGAAGAGAGGGGGAGGACACGGTGATTCTCGAATCCGGCAACTTGTTCTACCACCGGGAGGGCGACCATCTGTCCCAAGGAGGTGTCGGATTTATCGTCCACAAGTCTCTCATCAGCAACGTTGTAAAGATTGGGAGTGTGTCGACGAGGGTCGCGTACCTGATACTCAGAATCACCAAACGATTACGATATTTGCTGAAGGTCATACAGGTTTACGCACCAACCTCGGCACATCCCGATGAGGAGGTGGAGGAAATGTATGAGGATATTTCCAAAGCCATGCATTCCTCCAAAACCCACTACACGGTGTTGATGGAAGACTCCAACGCAAAACTAGGCACAAGAGAAAACGGTGAGCTGAAGTTAGGGAAATTTGGAGTAGGGCAACGGAACCGAAGGGGCCAGCAGCTGGCCAACTTTGTGGAGAAAGAGGGACTCTTTATGATGAACTCTTTCTTCCAGAAGCAGCCCCACAGGAAGTGGACCTGGTCGAGCCCCGACGGTTCGACAAAAAATGAGATTGACTTCATTATGACAACCAGACGTCAACTGTTCAGTGATGTCTCAGTGATCGCAAGGGTGAAAACTGGCAGCGATCACCGAATGTTTAGAGGCACACTGAACCTATACGTAAGGTTGGAGAGGTCTCGTCTAATGAAGTCAACGCTCCGTCCCCCCTCGTGCTCTAATCCAGAATCCCGAAACATTTCAGCTCGAGGTACGTACCCGCTTTCAGTGCCTACAAGATTGCAATGCAGTGGACGATATGAATGACAAGCTCGTGGAAACTGTCCATGCGGTCGGAGCTAAGTTCTGCAAGACCCACCGCAGAAGTACACAAAAACTCTCCGATCACACTATTAATCTCATGGCTGTTAGACGGGAGATGAGGCTGCAATAGTCAACAGATTTGACAGCTTACAGGCAACTGAACAGACAGATCTCCAAATGCATGCGGCGAGACTTACGCAACTTTAATACTGCTCGTATTAAAGAAGGAATCGAGTGAAACCAGGGCTCCAAAGTCTTTGCCAGGGATCTGTCTGCCAGTAAGAGCCAACTGTCAAAGCTGAAGACTGAGTGTGGCAGCATCGTTTCCGGGACACCTGAGATTTTGAGTGAGATTGAGAGGTTCTATGGGCAGCTGTACACATCATCGTTGGAGCCACACGCAAGTGTGAGTAACGATCCAAGAGCAAGTCTTATCCGACACTATTCCGATGATATCCCGGACTTCAGTCTAAGCGAGATTAGAATGGCTCTCCAGCACCTTAAAAACGGCAGGGCCCCAGGCGAGGACGGAATTACAGCGGAGCTTCTGAAAACGGGTGGAACACCGGTACTTGAAGTCCTTCAGAAGCTCTTGAACTCCGTCCTCCATGGTGGCACTACTCCAGAGGCATGGAGCAGAACTGCGGTGGTGTTATTCTTTAAGAAAGGCGACAACGCTCTCTTGAAGAACTACAGACCGATTTCCCTTCTGAGCCGCCTCTACGTGCTGTTTTCGAGAGTCATTACGAATCGTTTCGCACACAGACTCGACGAATTCCAGCCTCCCGAACAAGCCTCTTTCCGAAAAGGCTTCAGTACCATAGACCACATACATACCCTGCGGCAGATTGTACAGAAGACCGAAGAGTACAATCTACCACTTTGCCTGGCGTATGTGAACTATGAGAGAGCCTTTAATTCTGTCGAAATTTGGGCGGTGCTACAGTCCCTTCAGCGGTGCCGGTTGACTGTCGGTATATCGAAGTGCTGAAGTGTTTGTACAGTAGGGCTACGATGGCTATCCGAGTACAGAACCAGAGCTCGAAACCTATCCAACTGCAGAGAGGTGTAAGACAGGCTGACGTTTCTTACAGCTCTCTCCCCCGAACTCTTCACCGCTGCATTAGAAGACGTTTTCAAGCTACTGCACTGCAAAGGATACGGTATTAACATCAATGGCGAGTACATCACTCACCTTCGATTTGCCGACGATATAGTCCTTATAGCAGAATCGCTAGAGGACCTAAGCACTATGCTCAATGACCTCAATGGTGTCTCCCAACGGATAGGTCTTGAGATGAACATGGACAAAACAAAGATCATGTTTAATTTCCATGTCACACCTATGCCGATAGTTGTTGGAAGCACTATGCTAGAAGTTGTTGACGAGTACGTTTACCTGGGACAAATAGTCCGACTAGGTAAATCCAACTTCGACCGAGATGTCAATCGACGAGTTCAACTCGGCTGGGCAGCGTTCGGGAAATTACGACACATCTTCTCGTCAGGTATACCTCAATCTCTGAAAACTAAAGTGTATAACCAGTGCGTGTTGCCAGTGATGACTTACGGATCTGAGACGTGGTCCTTCACTGCTGGCCGTATGAGGACGCTCAAGGTCGCTCAGCGAGCTATGGAGAGGGCTATACTCGGAGTTTCTCTGCGTGATTATCATATATATGTTCAGCAGTGGACTTGTGAAGGGCTGTAATGATGATGATGATGATGATATATATATATATATATATATATATATATATATATATATATATATATATATATATATATATATATATATATATATATATATCTTATGCATTTCGCCAAAAAGTTTTTTGTGCGTTCATGGAGTTGTAAAAGGCTTATGACGAAGTGGACATGGATGTGTTACGGCAAACGCTGAACGCATTTAGGTTGAGCGCTGGTTTGATACAGGCATTAAAGTCTCTGTATAGGGACTCGAGTGCTTGTGTTAGAATCAACGGGGTCTACTCGGACTGGTTTGGCATCCATAAAGGTGTCAGACAGGGCTGTGTAGCTTCCCCGTGGCTGTTCAACCTATTTATGGACAGCTGTTTGGAAAATTTGAAAGTTGAAGAATGCGGGTTAAGAATGGGTGAGTTAACCATCAAATGCCTTTTGTACGCCGATGATCAAGTCATACTTGCGTCGTCGGCGGCCGAGTTGCAAATGATGGTTACATTAATGAACAGGTCATTAAAAGAAAGGGGAATGAAAGTGAACGCAAGTAAGACGAAAGTGATGGTTTTTGAAAGAGATGAAAGCAAAACGGTATGTGAAATAAGAATAGAAGGTTAATTGAGCAAGTGGATGAGTTCGTATATTTGGGATGTGTATTCAGCAGGGATGGGAGATATGATAAGGATATTGAACGACGAGTGAATGCAGGAAATAAAGTAAATGGGGTTTTACACTCTATTGTGAAAAGTCAGAATGTATCAAAAAAGGCACGTATGACAATTCACAGTGCTGTATTAGTCCCTATTATAACGTATGGTAGTGAAAGTTTGGTGTGGCAGAAGAAGCACGATAGAAGAATAAATGCAGTAGAAATGCGGTCGCTAAGGAGTATGTTAGAGCTGAATCTGAGTGACATCCATGTCCACTCTGTCATAAGCCTTTTCCAAGTCCATGAACGCACAAAAAACTTTTTGGCGAAATGCATAAGATATATATATATATATATATATATTTATCTATATATATATTGTTGCCCTTTGAATGGGTCCCTAAATGGTTTAGATTTACATTTGGACTGGTATCATCTCACCCGTGTGAAGCCGGCTCTGATCGCTATTTAGTAATAAAAAAGGGTGCGTCCAACTAGTTCTTCAATTGTTTAGTTCAAAATTTATAGAAAAATTGCATGAAGATTTTTGTGTATTATTATACATAATGGATTTCAATATCTTTAGTAATAGATGTCGTCCATTTTCAGTTCTGCTAATTATTTTTTTTTGATTTTGAAGTCTTTATTTATTTTAAACTAAGTAATATATAATACAAGTTGAAAACATATTACAGTAAAAAAGTATATGTTTACTTTATATAATCATATAGCTCCATTCCTTGCAGTACAGCGGTACACACATGTATTTAATTAGCAGCATATGGCTGCTGTAATTCGTAGAATGAGTGACGAAAACTGGAGAACCATTTATTAGTACCATGTATATAGTACAATTCATACATGTACAAGGTATTCCATATTATACATTTAAGGTTGACAATGCATTTGTATTGATTAAAACTACTTTTACGGATTTTATCACGTTTAATTTATTTGATTTTAATTCACGACGATTCCCGAAGTCTGCAGTTTGCGATCATATCCTAGACGGCCTCAAACATTACATTGGATTTGATAGACCACAAATTCTTGTGAAATAACATCGATTCCTATTAAGGATGATACGTGAGGCTATTGAAATTAAAAAAAAACATGCTAATTTCAAAAGAGAAGGAGGCTTAGTTCTACGTCCTGCTTGAGACCCTACAATTAATAAAATTATAACTAAACACACCACTTCACGCAACACATGCAAGACTTCAAGACACAGTAAGTACATTCTGCGTAGATCGGACTATAAATAATAATTACAAAGCTGAAGGTACTCCAGGTCAACACTGACGTCAAGACGTCAGTCACCTTGGTCCCCCGTGACCATGGGTGCTGTAAAGCACCCAAAGTAGAAATAAAAACCATTTAAAATTAAACGTGATAAAATCCTACAAAGTATGTTTAATAGATATTTAGTGTTGACGTAAATATAAGAAATCATAATGCATTTGTATTTTTAATTTAAGCCCAGGACAGATGTGTCACTGATCGTAGGTGGATGCGATGGGCCACGGTATCCGATCACCATTAAGTGGACTGTGTGCTCACTTGTCATACTTAATGTGAATAAAAATAGTACCAAAACCGCTGGCGCCAGTTTCTCACTGAATAGCTCACAACAAGCCACAAACCAGAATGCAGAATGCAGTTTCTATGGAAACTGGGGTTGGAAAGACCCAGAAATACCGTTCGTTTTTAATGCGCAAAGTAATTACAAATTATATCCATCCATCCATTCAAATGTCCACCGCTGGGGGGGGGGGTTTAATATAGCTGTCACGTTTGGCAGATGGGTTGGCAACCGCAGCTTTTAAAATTTTTAATTTTTATCGTCTCTCACGACGCCCACGAGACGATACGGGGTAGTCAATGAGTTGGACATACACCGTCACTACGTGGTTATAAAACAAATTATATAGGAGTCTATTATTACTTTTACGCTGTACTCTATTATTGACGAAGTAATAACATGCAATGATAACAAAATTATGTAGTTAATGCTACTGACATAGTTATTAATCTTTCATTTACACGACTGATAACTGACTGTAACAACACAATGAGGGCATTCGCTACTTTTTCTGCCACCAGTGAGGTGGCACTTAAAAATGACGTGTAATAATTCACATTTTTCATAGCGGAGAAGTTTATATTTTTCCCCGTTAATATCCCGCTGGGGAGTTTCCTAGCCCCAACTCTCTTTTTAATTTATAAAAATGAATTGTGTAACTTACAGGACCACGGTACAAGGATATTATCTTCGAAAAATGTAAAGTTTAATCCTACTTTCTTCACTATTAGTTATATTTTATTTTAATTTGATTAAAAACAAATAAACCAAACCACAGATAATCATAAAAGTAGAAAAATTCACAAAAGAGCAAAAATTTAAAGAGTCAACCACTGAAGCATTGTTTATGTATTAATTTAATAATTCTCTAGAAACCAACAAACTTTTATTTAACTAACTTCTCAACTTAATGACATTGTGTAACAAAAAAAAATACGTGTGGCACTCAGTGACTGCCGCGGTAAAGCTATTGCATAGCATTTTTTATCAACTTATGCAATTTTAATTATTTATTTATTTTATTTATGCAGTTAAGTCTTTGATATTAAATCAAGTTACACTTTTTGAGCGTGGTGACCGATAAGAAAACAATTTTTTTTCTGTTATTGAATAAATGAGAAGTTAATATTGTTTAAAATATTTTTAATATCTTACAATACATGTAGGTTATTAAGGAATTTTTATCATTGAGTGAGCAGCTAGTGTACACGCATACGTCTAGTCGCACGCACACAAACACCGTGCCGAAGTCTGCCGAACTGAAACGACGTTAGACGATGCACGGCTTTCAACGCCACACCTCCGTGCCCGTCGGAGTGGGGAGCGTGAGGTTTTTTTTCGTTACGAAATTTCTGGATTCGTTCCCTGCGCTCAAGGCCCGCGATAGAAGCTATGCAATAGCTTAAAAACTTCATCATAGCAGCTTAATGCGGCTGTGTTCCGTACGGTGAGTGTAGAGAACCGTATACCCCTCGTTTGTCACCCTTATTCTAGCCACCATACGAAACACAGAAGCATAATGCTGCTGTGTTTCGTATGGCGAGTGTAGAAAACTGGAGGTTTTTAATACAGAAAACTAGGCATTCCATCTTAATACTCAGGGGTGACAAAGGATTTACATTTGAGTTTTAATCGAGGATGAGATGTAAATGCCAATGGACCACATCCACTTATCATCAGGTTAACTGTGGGATCGTTAATTTAAAAAAATGTTTATATATATATTATACTCATGTTTGAGCACAAACACACTCTTGTGATATTTCCAACATCAAATAAACTCTAAAAATTGAAACCGTGATTAAAATTAATTGAAAAAAGTAAGTGAATTCGAAGGTTAAATATTTGTAGAAAATAGTAAAATATTTGAATATTCTTCTCCTTGAATAATAATTAAAACTTAAAAATAAATTATTTAGGTATTCGCAAATGGCTTTGACCACAGAAATGTAAGGCAATAGAAGTCGTAAAAGCGCAAAACCTTGTCGTCGCACATGTGACTCGTAGGCCACAAGCGCGCAAGGAGCGTTTGTTTCGGTCACCAGTGTTATTTCAGAAGCAGAGACGTAAAAATGAAGTTTTGAAGCATATCTAACTGCTGAAATTCTTCCACAACTTGCAAGTTTTCAAATAAAGGGATAAAATTTCATAAATAAGTACTTAGTGTTTTAAATAATGTTGTTTTTAATGAAATATACTTAAATAAAATTATTCACCTCCAGTACTACGATTGTCTCCGAAAATGTAATTGTTTTCACATTTCAATATCCACTGATTCTTAAGCTAGTTCATATTGTAGTACAAATTGATGAACCAGTTAAGAGGTGCTTTCAAAAAAAAATAGAATAAAACAACCTCTTTAGAATTCAAAAAGATAAATACTGAGCGATAAAGATCTTAATCTAAATTATCTATTATTTCTTGGATACCTTATAAAATTAACAAATCTTTTTTTTTTTCAATAAAAGTAATTTGTTAGCAAAAACGCGCTGTATTAAAGTGGCTGTGTTTTAAAATTATAACCTTGTAGTCGCAGTGTGAGAATATCCACTAACATATATCATCCTCAGGATGTCGTAAGTGTTGACAGAGTTAAACTGATACAGGAATTTGGCAGCAGCATCTTTTCTATAACAGATTTAAAAAAAGCGGTTTCAAAGCTGCCTGCCAAGCGCAAAACTATGGCAAATACCCTCTATGAAACAGGTACATCTAATCGGTAGGTCAATTTAAATAAAGTTTTTACGGATTTTAACGCCCCTTGTTTAAATTATTTTGTATTCGCGACGTTTCGAGTACTTTACAGCACCCATATTCACGGGGGGACTGAGGTGTTTGACGTCCCAGTGACATAGTTAACCACGGTTACCTCCTGTGTAAAAGGTACATAGCTTTTAGTCTAGGTCTGTGTTCAGCAGTGAATTTTTAATGGATTGTGATTGATGAATGAAATGTTAAGGTTGCCCTAGTCGATGGCACGAACTAAGTGGTGGGCGGGGTAAAAATGCATGCTATCTCAGCCGACATCACGTGCGAAAGGGATAGACGCTGTGATGAGCAGTAAGAAGCTAGTGCGCACACATATACGCACTCGAGTGACGCAATGCGCGATGGCGTCATCGCGTACCTACCTATGCGATTCATTTTTGAATAATAATATAAACTCAAACGGCAATTTCAGCTCCGTATCGCAGTGGCTTAGCAATGAGGCTGCGCTGGGCGCCGCGGGTTCAAATCCCGCACGAAACACCCGGTCTGGATGTTTGTTCTTGTGCAATTTATGTTTGTAAACTGCCTTCACGATACTGGAGAAAATCCTACTGTGAGGGTAACGTATTTTAAAAAGAGAAAGGAGAGAAAAACAAATTGGTGTTATTATAACTTAGGATCTGCTGTGTGAAACGTAATTATTATGAACCCAATTTATGTACTTAGTTGTTATTATGAAAGTTCTTATGTGAACTTAAGTAGATGTTGTTATTATATAATAATTCCATTGATTTGTTTTTACCTACTTTTAACCGTCTTCGAAAAAAAGGAGGTGGTTCTCAATTCGTTGGTTTTTGTTTATTTATGTTCTGTCCCCCGATTTCTCGAAGATGCCTGAAGCCTGAACCGATTTGGAAAATTATTTTTTTTTGTTTGAAAGGATATATTTTCCAGATAATCCCACGGTAATCGATGATTGTCAGATCAGGATCTGATGATGGGATCTTGGAGAAATCGGGGGCACTCTTCAATAAATGACAGCAAATCAACCGCGATTGCTGCTATCGCCTATCTATGCATTATTTACACAATCACACAATATAATATCAGGCCTGTACCTACTAAATGGACATAACTCTCAACTAAAAACGCTAACATAAAAAACTTTTTTTGAAAAAAATATAACATTTTCTATAATAAATACAAAAAAGTGTAACATAATTATGTTTTCTTTATGTTTTTGTATTTTACTGTAGGTTATGCAAATATCACTGAAGGTACTATGTACATTATAATAGGTATTTACTTTCCATAGCTAGTTAGCCATAATAGCCCACAGGCAACTCCCCGAAGTATATGTCAGCCAGTGTCAGGATAACTGCTTTTTCGACAGCGCGATTTTGATGTGAGTGGGGCATTTATATAGGTTAATTAAATAAATAAAAAATGTTAGTTTGTAAATTGTTTATTGATTGTTTGTGTTCAATAGCGGTTTGAAATATTCTCTTAGTACTTAGAAAGTTATCAACAATAGGCATTGTGTCACTGCAGGGACAAGCACAAACGTCTATCAAAATAGTAACGTATATAAACGGAATACTAACAGCACAGACTTCCTTACAGTAGTCCAAAGAACACGTCTAGGCAAGGTAAGTAATTAGAAGAAAACTACAATTTAGAGATCGATTGTAAATCAAATTCACAGTACAGACACAATTAGCGAAATATGAATAAAATTTTGATTTATTTAATGATAGATAACGCTAGTTGAAACCTAAACACTGTATGGGAATGGCATCACTAAATGAGTCAAGTGGTCAGTCCAAATAAATAAAAGGCGCGATTGTAGAAAGAGATTCGTTACGAAACGTTTGTAGGCTAGGGGGCTTGGCCTGTTTATGCTATTCATAACGAAGGCTATAAAATATGTACATATTAGAAACTAAATCCTATGTGTACTTATCTGTATTAATAACCCAATATCTAAGGTAGGTTGATGCGCTCCTTAGTTTTTATATAGTTCGTATTATTCTGTAATAAATTAAATCTAATCCAAAATATTCTATAATACCATAGCAAAGCTACTACTATTTTATTTAGTAGTAGCTTATATAGCAGTATAGTAAATTACATATAAAAAATATGAGTATGTCTGAGGTAAGGTTAAATTAAATAAAAAAAATTAACAAACATTTTGCCAAGTGCGAATCGGACTTCCGAGCTTCCGAGATTGCAAGATTTAAATACCTATACATATTACTATCGATCAAAAAAAGCCAAAAATACACGTTTCTTTTTCTAGTAGAAAATCCTTTAATTTCAAATTTATTTTTACCACTTGCTGTTATAGCGGCAACAGAAATACACGTTCTGTGAAAATTACAACCATCTACCTATTACGGATCATGAGATGCAGCCCGCTGACAGACACACGGACAGCGGAGGCTCCGTAATAGAGCCCTGCTGGTTACCCTTCGGGTATGGAATCCTAAAAAGTACTAAGTTGTCCACTCACATTCTTTCTTCAAAGGACCATATTAGCCTGGTTCTCGTATGACATGACCAATGTAATACCTGGACTGACCTCTCTGAGTTTGTTTCGGCAGATCGGGTGCTTCTTCTCAGTTTCATGTTTTGTTGTGTTAAAGTGTTTTTTTAAAAAAAACTTACATAACACATTTTATTTATCATTGACTGCCCTTCTTAGATTATTATGTACTTACATAAATTACATTAGGTATATTAGGATATGAGATTCCTATACGTAAGCACGATTATCGAAAATCTAAAAGTTACCTATTCTAATTAAATTCATAGATAATTTTAAGATTTTCGATAATCGTGCTTATCTATGAGATGTTTTCGTTAGTTAGCAAATTAAAGTAGTTAAGTACCTAATGTACTACCTGTATCGAAAACTCATTATTATGTACCTACCTGTTTTCAATTTTAACTAAATGTACTTCAACAAAATTATGGGAACATTTTAGCAGCTATATTCATACCGGCTTCAGCAATGGACACGAACAAAAGGAAGCAATTTTTCTAAATAAAGATGTAGATATGTAGGTATTACAACCATAAATAGATAGCAGCGGCTAACCTGGTGAATATGTGTGAGTGCGTGCTGCACCCCGCGAAATTTTATAAACAGACCTTTGGTAGTCTGGATGTCATGAAAAATGTATTGAATTTATCTGTTTAAAATAAAATTATTTGCATTTTTGAACAACTAATCTATCCCTGTATGGTAACTGTTTTGCAATTTTCGTTCTTCTTATGGTATTTATTTCCGCCCAAAGATGTGTTAAAACTAGTTTTGAAATTCGGAATTTTCGACGCTTATAACTTCTAAACATACTCTTTTTTACTTTTTTGTTTCCATACAGGGCTAGATAATGATGAGACAAATTGAAATCATTTTTTATTTTGAACGTACACCATCAAACAGTGGAGTAATCGCCGGACTACGTTTGTATGGAAGAATAAGCGACTAGTGTACCCTTAAAGTAAAATATTTGAATGAAATGTTAATGTTGTGCCGACTAATGAAATAACAGCCTAATTCTTTTTGACCTAAAATATCTTATAATTTAAAAGTACGACCGTGACCGATTGATAACAAATTGAATATAAATAAAAAAACCTGAATATACAAGTGTGTGATTTTTTAGAGGTCTCTCTGACACGTGAGAATATTTAATGGAATTAGATTATAATTGATAAACTGAATTTCCGCAATAATCTAGCCATATCGCGAAAGCACGGATAATTAGCTGCTCGCACGGGTACAATTTGATACGCAAGGACGAAGGGGCGGCACTTCCCGCAGCGCCGAAGTTGTTACGGAGATAACTTTGGGTTAGTATTTATAATTTTACAATTACTCATAAACTATACGCCTATAAAACAAAATCAAGCCAATCAGAGTTAAGTGTATTCAAAGTTGCAAAGCCCCTAACATGTTTTCAGTAAGATCGAGCAATGTCAAAGCCATTGTCTAATTATTCATGTTTTCGCGATATCCTTAGATTTTTTTGCGGAGAATTCGGTTTATCTAATTATTCTACGACATATATAAATCTGGAGAAATGCGGTTCTTAATTTAAACTTTTCAAATATTCAATTTCTTTTTTCCTTTATAGAGGTTTATTTTGCTATAATCCGCCAAATTTGCAGAAAATGTTCTAAACAATCAATATAGGCAAATGCTAAAGAAAAATGAATTAAAGAAAATCTCAAACATGCTGTCCTTTTCATCTTTAAATTCAAAATGCATGGTAATGCATTATTTTAACTGAACTTAATGTGCACGCACAATATTTTATATTATTATTTTATATTTCAACTTTAGTTTAAAATTTGGCAACTCTTTTGAAATCTCTTGTATTATTTAACTTCCCATTTGGAAGTTAATAAAGAAGCTCCTGTATCTTCAAGTTTTTTTCCGCTTCTACTGTTTTTCAAACGACTTTGTAGTGGTTGGAAAATTTTGCATCTCGTATATCTCGAAGAGGATTAATAATATCGTCTCCATATCGATTCCAATCGACGCTTAATTGAATAATGAGTACCTGATAAAGTTTTCGCAAAACATCGATTCTGAAGCTTTTTAAGCGAAAAATCGAAATTAATTTTAGTTACCAAGTAGGAAATTTAGTGAGGGTAAACTAAATCGCGACAACAAATTTCTTAACACCTATGGTAGCAACAGATACGAAGATCATGAATAAACTGAATACTAATGTTAAGAATAGGCTTAAATGTTTGAATTGGATCTAAACTCGTCAAGTTGGGGGAGAGAAAGAATTGACACAAACTCTTGATATCCATAGTCCCCCAAGGAGTATTGTGTTCATGTGACTATAATAATGCAGGTAGAATAAGAAATAATAAAGCGGTGCAATTCACAATCGAGTAAATGTCGTATTTCCATTTCTACACCCTTTTTTATGTTGTGCATCAAAATAGATGAGGAAAGAATTTTTCGCTTTTCCCATGACGTACACAAATTTACAGAAGTAACTTTGTATACCGTTTTCAAATTTGAACGACTGCGGTGGCTGAAGCACTGATTCCTTTATGTTCAAATGTCAATTTTTCCTTTAAATCTATTGTAAAACGGATTCTGTGATGGCGGCTAGTCTAAGTGGAGGTTAGACATCTGCGCGGGATAGGATTATGATGCACGAGCGTATGCACAAGCACACGTGTAATCTTTATTCCCTCACTCTCGTAGTTCAACTGTGCGTTTTACTAGGAGTTTTTTCCTCGTACAACTTCTCTGTGGAATTGCTTACCACCGGCGATTTTTCCGAACCGATACGACTTAGGAACCTGCAGAAAAGATCTTATTCCTTTTAAAAAGGCCGGCAACGCACCTGCAATTCCCCTGGTGTTACGATTATTCATGGGCGGCGGAAGCCACTTACCATCAGGTGAGCCGCATATTCGTTTGTCCCCTCTTCTATTAAAAAAGATGAAGAATGGCGAGTGAAACTACGATATTATCCACTTTTTGGTCATTATTAAGGTTAGAATCAGGCGTTACTTAGCGGAAATACATTACTCAGAGTAGGTAAGATACAATATTGTATTTTATTACCCGGATTGTAGGTAATTTATTTTAACTACTTTAATCCTATACCTTTAAACGAGCAATTCTTGTGTATATATATATATTTATTTTTTTAATCGGAATCTCGGAAACGGCTCCAACGATTTTCATAAAATTTTGTGTGCAGGGAGTTTCGGGGGCAATAAAACGATCTAGCTAGGATTTATTTTTAGAAAATGTCTTTTTGTCCGTGTTTTTAGGCAATGAAAAACTGCTACTGTTAAACTGTTAGAATAAGAAGGTAAATTTTGACAGTTTATTAATGATTACAAATAGCTTAATTGGTATATTGGGCGGTCACATAATCGTTATACCATGGTTCGATCCCAGACCGACCGACCAACTTTTTTTAAATTTTTTTTCAAGTTCCTTTATTTTTTGAGAAAATCTATTTTTCGAGCCCTTTTTTTAGTATTTTTTTAAAAATACGAAAATTTAAATTAAACTAATTGCACTCATGATTTTTATTCAAATAACCAGTTCAGTTTTTTCTATTATGTCGCTAAGATCAAAAAATATTATTTGTATTTCATCAGTATGTAATTTGTATCTAAATATAATTTCCAAAATACAAGAATTAAAAAACCCAGGCGAAAAATACCGAGCAAAGTTCGGTCAACCGGGTACTAAGGTTTGTATTGCAAATATAACGATATACATAATAGAAGTGATAATAGACCCATTAGTTACTGAAGAATGTTTTGTAAGGTATTGAAAAACTAAGTAACAATTTGGAGCTCATAATTAGCGTAGCTATCCCGAGCAGGTCAGCAACACTCAAATCGCTGAAAATTTCACAGTACGTGAGCAGCCCGGGCTCGATCCCCACAGGCACCAATGAAATTGTTAATTGCAATTTTAAGTGCTAATTTATCACGTGCTCGGTGGTAAAGGAAAACATCGTGAGGAAACCTGCTTGTCTGAGAAATAAGAAAAAAATACTTTGAAGACATGTGAAGTTCGTCAATACGTATTGTGGCAGCGCAGCGTGACGAATTTCCTCGCCCTAAAACTACAACGAAATGAGAGGAGGCCTGTGCCCAGCGTTGAGACGTATATAGGTATAACTCTACAGTTTTAAGCTATATATATATATATATATATATATATATATATATATATATATATATATCTTAACATTTTAAGCTACCCTTATAGTTTAAATAAAAATACAATAATAAGAGTTTTGTAATAATTGCATATTTTATCAGTTAACTATAGATAAAAAAAACTGATACCTATTAAATTCAAAAATTCTTAAAACCACAAATTTTGGTTCAGTGCCCTTTATTTAGTCCCCTGGCCTATTTTTTTTCCAGAAAATATAAGAATTACAGACACGACTTTTCTAGATATTTATTGTTTTTTTTTTGTATGCGATAAATATTTTTTGCTTGGTGTGTTGCTTGTGAAGCTAAGTATTTTTCACTTCTGTTGTGTGGTCCTACGACTGACAGGTTTTTTTTTTTATATTTGAATTGTTATCAAGTAGATGCTGCCCATCTAATTTTTTTTATTTCCCTCTATTGCGTCTTATAACACCGACAGGATAACATGAGGAAGCAAAGATACTTCAATACGAAGTAACTTACTTGTTATTTAATAATTTATTTATTTACGATCGGTTAATATAGATTGCAAAATCTGATTCAGATTTATAAACGGATCATCAAAGATAGATCTGAAAATTAGGCAACTGTGACGATGATAATTCGTGTGGCTATTCTATCCTTGTGTGCGTTCCTCCTCCTTTTGTTTTCCTGTGATTGGAATGAGGTCGCGTTGAAATATCACGTATACTAGCTTGCCAGGAAGACGTTCTTCTGCTCTTTTCGACGACCTTTGTCATGTCCTATTAAAAATTCCTAAATTCGCAAAATTAAATTTGTGGGTATGGGCAAAAAAACTATCCTATCTCTCAAGTTGGACCAAACTGCACACGGTGTGCAAATTTGATTAAAATCGTTTAAGTAGTTTAGGAGTGCATCGCTGACAAACAACGTGACACGTAATTTATATATATATTAAGATTAAGATGTGGTACATAAATCATAATTTAATACTGAACTGAGCTCGTAACCAACTGATAACCATTATATATTACTAACTGGTTCCCGGCGCGTTTCTACCGTAGAAGAAATAATGGTGAAAATATAGTTTTAAATTTAGAAGTGTTATATTGTTTAATCAGCAATGATAATACAATAATTGAAGTTGAATGATAAATAAATATGAAATAAATTTGCCGGTTCAATACGCGCGCCACCTGCTGTAATTGAATTGTACTATGCCTATAACCTTTGCGCAATTTCCAATTACTTGTCAAAGTTTAACGGCTATTTTATGAGCGGTATGGCAGGGCAAAAAATATGAACAGACAATAATTATTGTTTATATCATAGATTATAATATGTTTTATGGGAGCCTGGCATAACTTTATCATGTTTTGCTAATGACATAAAACGTAACAATAATAATAAATAATTTATATCGGACAACTTGTACATCTATGTTAGTATTGTATTAGTTCGGATTAAAAAAATATTCTTGTTATTATAAATTACCTACAATTAATTATATTCGTTAATAAGTGTGACCATCAGTGGAAAGGGTAAGTTCCCGTGATCGCCACTGACGCACAAAGAATTTCCAGATCGGTGATGTAAATCGGTTTGCTAATGTCTTGTTTTTAATATTATGTAATATTTCTGCTACTAACTAATAAACGTGTCTTATTAGACGAAAGTCAAACAGTTATAGTGTTAATGAGTTTAAGAGTGAGCGCGTAGTGGCGGTCTAAGAATAATCTCAGCCCGTTGTGTAGTAATAAACAGTGGGAAAATAAGCTAGAAGATAGGCAGCATCTTTCTGATAACAACTCAATATTATAAAAACACTGGTATTGCCAACCTGTTTGAAAGTCGTTGCAACTATGACTAAATGGGAAAAAACTTCCTTATGGGGAAGGTTTGTGTTCAGTAGTGGACTTTTATAGGCTGTAATGGATGAAAATTGAGTCCTTTACAATGCCGCGTACAGCCTTATGCAACGTAACATGAAACGCAACACGAAATGAAAGAATTTGCCTTCCGCTGTAGCGCAATGTATCATGCAGTGTAACACACTTTGTGAAAAATTTTCATATTCTAGACTCTGTGCACGATCGAACTGTCATGTTCATGTGTGTCATGCGCAATCCGTAATTTGTTGGTTTTTTGAACGAACACAAAGGGGCGTGCCAGTGCCAGTGCGGACAGGTTATGTTGAGATGGGAACGAATACGAACTAAACACTTGCTGAAATCTCATGTCAACCATTAATTACCTATGATAAATACTTTTATACACTTCACGACATTCACTCAAAGGCATTATTCTCACATTACATTATTACTGGTGACTTTAATTTACCCTACCTGGAATGGTCATCTGATGGTCCATCCTTGAGACCTGTTAATGCAGTTACTGATACAGCTAAATTATTGTCTCATATTATGGCCTTTATGAATTTGAAACAAATAAATACATTAAAAAACGAAAACAGTAGAATTCTTGATCTTGTTTTATGCAACTCACCTGATTGTTCAGTTAATATCTCTGATGATCCACTCTTAAAAGCCGTTCCTCACCATCCTCCGCTGGACATTTTTTATGAAACAACTCAATCCAAGTATATGCCCACCAACCAGAAAACAAAACGAAACTTTTACAGAGCAAACTATGACCAAATTAATACCGCTATATCAGAGACTGATTGGGTTTCTGAACTCAGTTCTTCTTGTATAGACACTGTAGTTGACAAATTTTATAACAAAATTATGCATGTTATTGAATCTTATGTACCACTTATCAAAGTTAAAACCAATAGATTCCCTAAGTGGTTCTCTAATAGCTTAATTTATACACTTAGGCGTAAATCTAAAATGTGGGCACGATGGAAAACGTACAATTCGTTACGTGACTATCAAGAGTTCTCCCTATTAAGAAAACGTGCTAAACGTCTCTTAATTAAATGTTACAATAAATATATAGAGAACGTTGAGTCTTCAATAAAGGATAATATAAAATACTTTTGGAAATATACTTCAGATATAAAGGAAACAAATACGGGATATCCTCAAGTAATGAAGCTGGGAACCAAAACTTCAGATGACCCAAAAATAATATCTGAAATGTTTTCACATCATTTTAAATCCGTATTTGAACCGTTGTCAGACAATGCATATACATTAACTCAACACTTAGAGGATAATTTTACTGGAATAAACTTACATGACATACGCTTCACACAGTTGGAAGTTTGCACTGCTTTAAAAAACATTGATCCAAACAAAGGCGCTGGACCTGACAAAATAAAGCCAGTGTTTTTAAAACACACTTTTAATACAATTTGCATGCCGCTCAATATAATTTTTAACAAATGTTTGGAAACTGGAACATTTCCAACTCAATGGAAACAAGCATACATTACACCTATCCATAAATCAGGTTCTAAGAACAACGTAGAAAATTACCGTCCCATATCAATTCTTTCGGCTATTCCTAAAATTTTTGAGAAACTTATTCACGATCATATATATTCAATTTTGAAAAATACATTATTAGAGGAACAACACGGCTTTGTTAATGGCAGGTCTACACTGACAAATCTTCTTGTTTTTACTAACTTTATTTTTAATAGTTTAGACTATAAATCACAGATTGAAACTGTATACACCGATTTCGAAAAAGCATTCGACAAAGTTGATCACTTGCTACTTTTAAAAAAAATCTCCTACAATGGTATCAAAGGTAATCTTCTACGTTGGTTTGCTTCTTATTTACAAAACCGCATACAGTCGGTAGTGCTTAATGGCTACATTTCCTTACCCGTTGTAGTAACATCTGGCGTACCACAGGGATCAATACTGGGACCACTCCTCTTTATCCTATTTATTAATGACATTTCAACTTGCTTTGACCATTGTAAATTCTTATTATACGCTGATGACTTAAAATTATACTCTGCCGTTACTAAACCTGACGACATAAAATTAATACAAAACGATTTGGATAGACTTGAAAACTATTGTAAAATTAATAAATTATTCTTGGCTTATAATAAATGCAAACACATAACATATACTAGGAACAAAAATGTAGTACACGCGGACTTTTACTTAGGTGGTCACAAAATTGTATCAGAATTTAGTATACGTGATCTTGGAGTATATTTAGATACCAAACTCACACTAGATAGGCACATCGAGGAAATATTGAATAAATCTTACCGAATGCTAGGCTTCGTTACACGTATAACAAAATCATTTAAACACAAAGATACTCTTACCTGCCTTTATCAGTCATTAGTTAGATCTCATCTAGAATATGTGTCCCCCGTTTGGAATCCATTCTACTCAGTTTATGAAGATAAAATAGAAAAGGTCCAAAAGAAATTCTTACGTATTGTTAACTATCGAATGCATTCACCTCGCGTTTCCTATGAAAATCTCTTAACAAAATATCAAATGCTGTCATTAAAAGACCGACGCACTTTAATCGACGCCACTACTTTTAGGAATATCTGTGTTGGAGAGATTAAGTGTTCACAGTTATTATCCGAGGTAAGGTTTCGAATACCACCCAAAAACACACGATCAAAAAATCTATTTCATATACCAAAAACCAGGACCAACATTGGTAAAAGAGCACCAGTACACAGAATGTGTGTCCTCCACAATAAAATGCTTAACGACATCGATATTTTCTCCATCTCCCGTTCAGCTTTTAAAACTAAATTAAAAAGTACTTTAGTAGCAATCATGAATTAGATATATAAGGATATTTAGTATTTATTATTGTACATGTTAGATGATTGTTTTCAGATGATTGTTTTCTTTTTATTTAAGTACAGACTTGTTACCCTGCTTGTTGTGCAGACGATACCAATTACGACCTGCTTCATAATATAAATATTATGTATGTTCTTAGTGAGACAGCTTATAGGAAACAATTGTAATTACCATTGTCTTATTTTACTTGTATATGTTCTTTCGTATCTTTTGTTTCTGTTTTGTCTCCAATAAAGTAAATAAATAAATAAATAAATAAATAAATTCTGCACCAGCTCTCCATCTGTACAACTTTGTACGCCACTAACGTCGAGGTCTTCGGCGTTTCTTCAAAGGTGATCCTGATGGTATAAATAATAATGCAGCAATATATCGTCACGATCCATTCTCTTCGCGTGTGTTCAGCAGAACAGACTGACACTACGTTCGCGCGCACGTTGGAAGCAGATGCAAGTATGTACATTTAGCTTCATGCACGCGATCTGTTCACACTGATGAAATGCTCCTTTCACGTTACATTGCATGCTTCCTATCATCAGTTTGTACGCAGCATAATAAATTATCACCAAGTTATATTCTTTATCAGCCCGTAAAAGGCCATAGCTTTTAATCACCGTAAAAAGTAAAAGTAAAGTTACAGCCTATATACGTCCCACTGCTGGGCTCAGGCCTCCCCCTCATTTCTGAGAGGGTTTTAGGGCAAGAAAGTGTCCGCCGCGCTGCCCAAATGCGTGTTGACGAACTTCACATGTCTTCGAAATATTTTTTTTCTTATTCCTCAGACATGCAGGTCACGATGTTTTCCTTCACCGCCGAGCACGTGGTAAATCAGCACTTAAAATTGCAATTAACAATTTCATTGGTGCCGGCGGGGATCGAACCCGGGTTACTCGCGTTCTGTTATATTTACAGCGAGCGTTAACCACTGAGCTACCGCGGCTCACTGAGCTACCACGGCTCACCGTAATTAACCATATTAGGCAGACTAACAGTAGCAGTTTCTTAACAGTTAAATAGCAGTGTGTCGTGAGAGTCGACAGAGGGAAACAAAACAGGAAATGGGCAGCAATTTCTTCCTAATAACGACTAAAATTAAAAAAATCTACTGCTGCCAATCCGCTTGCCAATTGTGTCAAATATTGAAAATATTCTCCCTATGAGGCAATCTATGGCGGAAGCCTGTGTTCAGCTGGACTTTGATAGCCTGTAATAAATAAATGAAGTAATAAAAAAAAAGTCGCTTGCAAATTCCCGATTATATGTTAAGTAGATTTTGTGGTCCATAGACATCTACATTAAATTAAGAATCATAATGTAGATGTGTTGTCATCTCTGAGGACTAAGATGGTATGCCCCGTTAGGTTACCTTACGTTATGAGACTCCGGTTCTCCACACTCACAACACGAAATACAGCAGCATGAATCTGCTATTTTATGCTGGTATTCCGCGAGGGCGCGATCTTTACCTAGTCCAGTTTTAGCACAAAGGGGCACGAATGGCCTGTGCTACAACTACACTCATGGACCAATTTATAGATTTTTAATTTCTCCTGAAGAGATTATCGTGCGTACTAGCCACAAACATTAGTATTGATATTTAAACAAAGAAACTTTTGAAATATTTTTTTGGAATTAATTTGTTTTATGTAAATATTACGTAATATTACGTTATTTAAAACTACGAAAAAAAATTATGTATGATTAAATGCTGCCTTGTTTATCGTGTTAAGTGTAAATTGTTACTGGGAATAAAATGAAAATGCCAGATATAACGCTATTCAAGTTGTTAGCGCTGTTACTTTAATAGAAAATGGGCACGTCTACAAACATGTGGTCCAAACATTACGAGTATCTGTGGTACACCGAGTTGTCAAGAGGTATCAGTAGACTGGACAGTATACGAGACGCTCAGGATAGGAATGCCACAGGGACGTGAATGGAAAACTGTTGCTAGTGATGGCCAGTTCATCGTTACCAGCGTCCTCAGAAACCGGATCTTACCGGATACATAATAAAAAATTCTTAAAAATGTATGGTACTCTAAGTACTTAAAAATTAAATGTTAAAAAAACACATTTACTATCGAACGTTAGCACTGATTAGCATTGATCGGAAAACAAAAAAGGAGGAAATATCTTATAAAGATCGTGACCTTGCCACCCGGACCTTTAAATTGTTTGTTCGCGATCTGTGCCAAAAGCGGGGTACCCGCAAACTTAATAGATTGCCAACTTTTTAAGGCATGATTTATTATCATCTTTATATTCATCAGTGCGTTTTCTTTTTATGACGTTTTTAACGATATTGAACCGGTTTAAAATAATATGTATTTTTACACGGCAGTAAGCCCCCCTTACGCACCAGCGGTTGGCCGCTCGTATGAGCGCCAGTCGCCTGACGCGTTTGGAATAGCGGCTGACTGCTATGGCGGCCAACCGCGGTGAAACCTCAACAAAATCGCAAAATGCTGTTATATCGCTCAAAAGGCTTGTTAGGCCATAAACAAATTGAATGCCGTTGATGTAGCTTAGGTTATTTATTCTTACTCCCGAAATAACGAAGGAAAAAAAGTAAAAAGGGATACTGGATTCATCCTTTACATTGTTTCCGTTTTAAATCTCTGTTCTTATACGATGCTACTTGAAAATTCCAAATAGCTTCTCGTTGTTGAATATCAACAATGAATTTTACTGTGTCCAAGTTCTTGGATTCGCAACTCAAACTCGAAACGCGTACAAACATATACGCAGCTCGCCGCAAACTAAACCGCCAGTGCGTATAAACAAAATAGTAGTCAGCCGCGAAGCGGGCCGCGGCTCTTCGTTCGATATGAGCGTACGATCACAAGCGGTTGCATATTAAACTGGAAAAGCGGCTAACCGCGTGGTTTGCCGCTGCCGCGGTTAACCGCTAGTGCGTAGGAGCACTTAGAGTGACAAGCAATCACACAGTCAACCTGATGATAAGTGGATGTTATGGCCCATAGACTTAGTTGAGGGCAGATGTGTTGTCACCCCTGTGGACTAAGATAGACTCTATTATCAAAAAGGGTTTCCGGTTCCCTTCACTCGCCGTACGAAACACAGAAGAATTACGTTGCTGTTTTATACTGGTATTCTATGAGGGCGTGATCCTATACCTGTCAGTCCGTCCGTCAGTCCATATTCATGCTGCAATATATTCGTACCATAAACTTATGTCTGTATGTATGAAATTAAACCCAAACGTTTGAATAATGTGAGTTTTTGCAGACGTAGTTAGAACAAAGATACTTTTACTGGGTATTAATAACTAGGCGGTAGGATCCATTTCAGCCTAGCAGTCCGTTTAAAGGCTATAGTGAGGTATTGCATTTGATCGAAGATCTCAGAGGTGACAACGCATACTGTGGCATCATCGTCATCATTACAGATCATCAGAAGTATACACTGACTCTCCCAAGGAATGTTACAAAACACTGATGATAGATGGCGTAGCTTTTGACTTTTAAAAAGTGCTTTGCAAACGTCAATTTTTCAATAAAAAATATATAACTTTGATACTACTATATATAATACATTTAAAATAAAAATTAATGAAATAAAAAGTATTTATTTGCCACACAAAAATACAAAATTAAAATTTAAATAGAGAGCTTAATAACTAGTTGTGACAAAACGGTCTGTGACTCAGTTGTAACGGGAAACCCATTACTCCTGCTATTCTGCCACAGTCTTTGCGCATAATTTATACAGGGCCTCTTAGGCAATTGATGAAACCCACGTATCAATAACAAAAAGTAAAAACAATTAATAATTTATAGTTGCTAAATACAAAAAACCGGCCAAGAGCGTATCGGGCCATGCTCAGTGTTGGGTTCCGTAGTTTTCCGTCCGTCACAATAAGTGTTCCCACTTATGAGTTTAAAGGTGGGTATCCATATGTTCGCGCTCCAGCAGCGCTCCGCGCTCCTGCTACTGCTCCCGGTAGTGGGTGGGTGTTTCCATCCAAGTTCAAAATGATTTTCCTAGAAAGTCCTTATAAAGTTCTACTTTTCAGATTTTTTTCATATTTTCTAAACTTATGGTTCAAAAGTTAGAGGGGGGGGGGACACATTGTTTTTTACTTTTGGAGCGATTATTTCCGAAATTATTGACATTATCAAAAATGATTTTAGTAAACCCCTATTCATTTTTAAATACCTTTCCAACAATATATCACACGTTAGGATTGAAATTAAAAAAAAAATCACTTCCAACTTTACATATAGGGGGGCTACCCTAATAAAACATTTTTTTCCAATTTTTATTCTACCACTTTGTCAGCGTGATTGACACACATATTGGTACCAAATTTCAGCTTTCTAGTGCTAACGGTCACAGAGATTAAGCGAGGACGGACAGACGGACAGACAGACATGGCGAAACTATAAGGGTTCCTATTTGACTACGGAACCCTAAAAAAGTTGTCAAATTTGAGGGCGTATCAAAGCCACATAGAGCCAGGGACTGTTTTTGTATATATCACTTGCGGCATCTTTGTCGGAAGGTAGACGGAAATAGGGTAGACCGAACTGGTGGTGGCAAATCGTTCCAAATTTATTTGATAGGGCAGGAGGTAATTTAAAAGTGCTTTTACGAACAGGGGCGAATGAGTCCATCAAGTCAATGACGAGATTATTGAAGGTATTATCAATATTATCTTGTACTAGTACCAGCTCCCATGGTGTGTATTTAGCAGCATTGTTTATAGAAATTGTGTTTTCAGCTAAAGGTCTGTATGAAAATATACGACATTTAGATTTTTGAATCGCAAGCGGAAATTTTGCTGAAATCAGTCCATGATCGCTAAGATCATCATTATGTATCACCTCCACAAAAATGGGCTTAAGACGTGTCCTAGTAAAGATAACATCAATCAGGGTACTCGTAGTAGAAGTGATCCGTGTAGGCTGGTTTACGATTTGATGGAGATTAAATGTATCAGTAGTTGGAAGGCGGTCGTTGTTTAGACAATCAATGTTCAGGTCACCAACGAGAAATAATTGATCATCTTGCGCTATAAAAAAGGAGAGAGACTCGTACAAACAGTCTATAGCTGAACCAACACTCACTGATTCAGGACGATACGCCGAACCAAATACAGCAGTCTCACTACCTATCTTAATATTAAACCATATCTGTTCAAGTTCCCCAGGGGGGTGATCTAAGCGCTTTGCACTTTTATTTAACACTAGTTTATAGTGTGCATACTATGATGTAGCCTTCATTATTTGAAGTTGGTTGTATACCTATAAGGACTGCATAAAATATATAGAATAACTATATAAATATCTATTATTTGAGGTGCCTACTGGAAAAAAATATTCACAGATCCTTTAAAGTCTCTAAAACAAACATTTTCCCACGGTAGCTAATTGTGATGGATGTTTGTGAAATTCAACGTTTAAACACCGATTACTGTGAGTTTTTTTTTCTATACACAAATCGACCTAATGTGTTGTTAAGGTTTCAAATGGCATCTAGGAAAACCAAATAATTATTTATTCTTAACTTCATTTCGTTATTTATATATTTACACATAACAAGAGACAGAAAAAGACATATAGTGATTTCGTAGGAAGATTATATTTACTCGTATTTCGTAATTTGATGAAACATCTTCCAGTAGATCCATAAAGGAAAATATATTAAAAAGGCAAATTTAGTGCGTAAATTGCTACTACCAATAAATATATAACATATATAATGTTCAGAAAATTGTGTTGAATAATACTGTTACGAGCTTAGGGTGTGTGACAATAAAAATTACCGATTGAATTACTAAAATTAACACTTTAGTTAGCGAACACCAATTAAAACTTAAAAGACCTTAATAATTAATCACACTGATTCACTTTGTTTCGCTCCGAAGCTTCGCTTGCATCGCCAAATTTAATACTAATCCGATCGCGGCTATCAACGGCTTTATATAGGGCTCTTCCACCGAAACATCTAGAATATTCCATCCAGTAACACACTTTGTGAAAAATTTTTATATTCTAGACTCTGTGCACGAACGAACTGTTCATTTCATGCGCAATTCGTAATTTGTTGGTTTTTTGAACGAACACAAAGGGGCGTGCCAGTGCCAGTGCGGACAGGTTATGTTGAGATGGGAACGAATACGAACTAAACACTTGCTGAAATCTCATGTCAACCATTAATTCTGCACCAGCTCTCCATCTGTACAACTCTCTACGCCACTAACGTCGAGGTCCTCGGCGTTTCTTCAAAGGTGATCCTGATGGTATAAATAATAATGCAGCAATATATCGTCACGATCCATTCTCTTCGCGTGTGTTCAGCAGAACAGACTGACACTAGCGCGCACGTTGGAAGCAGATGCAAGTATGTACATTTAGCTTCATGCACGCGATCTGTACACACTGATGAAATGCTCCTTTCACGTTACATTGCATGCTTCCTATCATAAGTTTGTACGCAGCATAATAAATTATCACCAAGTTATATTCTTTATCGGCCCGTAAAAGCCCATAGCTTTTAATCACCGTAAAAAGTAAAAGTAAAGTTACAGCCTATATACGTCCCACTGCTGGGCTCAGGCCTCCTCTCATTTCTGAGAGGGTTTTAGGGCAAGGAAGTGTCCGCCGCGCTGCCCAAATGCGTGTTGACGAACTTCACATGTCTTCGAAATATTTTTTTCTTATTGCTCAGACATGCAGGTTTCCTCACGATGTTTTGCTTCACCGCCGAGCACGTGGTAAATCAGCACTTAAAATTGCAATTAACAATTTCATTGGTGCCGGCGGGGATCGAACCCGGGTTACTCGCGTTCTGTTATATTTACAGCGAGCGATAACCACTGAGCTACCACGGCTCACTGAGCTACCACGGCTCACCGTAATTAACCATATTAGGCAGACTAACAGTAGCAATTTCTTAACAGTTAAATAGCAGTGTGTCGTGAGAGTCGACAGAGGGAAACAAAACGGGAAATGGGCAGCAATTTCTTCCTAATAACGACTAAAATTAAAAAATCTGCTGCTACCAATCCGCTTGCCAATTGTGGCAAATATTGAAAATATTCTCCCTATGAGGCAATCTATGGCGGAAGCCTGTGTTCAGCAGTGGACTTTGATAGCCTGTAATAAATAAATGAAGGAATAAAAAAAAGTCGCTTGCAAATCCCCGATTATATGTTAAGTAGATTTTGTGGTCCATAGATATCTACATTCAATTAAGAATCTAATGTAGATGCGTTGTCATCTCTGAGGACTAAGATGGTATGCCCCGTTAGGTTACCTTACGTTATGAGGCTCCGGTTCTCCACACTCAACACACGAAATACAGCAGCATGAAGCTGCTATTTTATGCTGGTATTCCGCGAGGGCGCGATCTTTACCTAGTCCAGTTTTAGCACAAAGGGGCACGAATGGCCTGTGCTACAACTACACTCATGGACCAATTTATAGATTTTTAATTTCTCCTGAAGAGATTATCGTGCTTACTAGCCACAAACATTAGTATTGATATTTAAACAAAGAAACTTTTGAAATATTTTTTTTGGTATTAATTTGTTTTATGTAAATATTACGTAATATTACGTTATTTAAAACTACGAAAAAAAATTATGTATGATTAAATGCTGCCTTGTTTATCGTGTTAAGTGTGAATTGTTACTGGGAATAAAATGAAAATGCCAGATATAACACTATTCAAGTTGTTAGCGCTGTTACTTTAATAGAAAATGGGCACGTCTACAAACATGTGGTCCAAACATTACGAGTATCTGTGGTACACCGAGTTGTTAAGAGATATCAGTAGACTGGACAGTATACGAGACGCTCAGGATAGGAATGCCACAGGGACGTGAATGGAAAACTGTTGCTAGTGATGACCAGTTCATCGTTACCAGCGTCCTCAGAAACTGGACCTTACCGGATACATAATAAAAAATTCTTAAAAATGTATGGTACTCTAAGTACTTAAAAATTAAATGTTAAAAAAACACATTTACTATCGAACGTTAGCACGTTTTAATTCTAAGCCGAGATTTAATTTAAAGCCATTGATCGGAAAACAAAAAAAGGAGGAAATGTCTTATAAAGATCGTGACCTTACCACCCGAACCTTTAAATTGTTTGTTCGCGATCTGTGCCAAAAGCGGGGTACCCGCAAACTTAATAGATTGCCAACTTTTTAAGGCATGATTTATTATCATCTTTATATTCATCAGTGCGTTTTCTTTTTATGACGTTTTTAACGATATTGAATCGGTTTAATATAATATGTATTTTTACACGGCAGTAAGCCCCCTTACGCACCAGCGGTTGGCCGCTCGTATGAGCGCCAGTCGCCTGACGCGTTTGGAATAGCGGCTGACTGCTATGGCGGCCAACCGCGGTGAAACCTCGACAAAACCGCAAAATGCTGTTATATCGCTCAAAAGGCTTGTTAGGCCATAAACAAATTGAATGCCGTTGATGTAGCTTAGGTTATTTATTCTTACTCCCGAAATAACGAAGGAAAAAAA
Source organism: Parnassius apollo (assembly GCA_907164705.1). Lineage (NCBI taxonomy): Eukaryota > Metazoa > Arthropoda > Insecta > Lepidoptera > Papilionidae > Parnassius > Parnassius apollo. Next base: position 6,290,121 of record CAJQZP010000220.1, on the reverse strand, counting down.
GTAAAAAAGTATACTGATCATCCTTTACATTGTTTCCGTTTTAAATCTCTGTTCTTATACGATGCTACTTGAAAATTCCAAATAGCTTCTCGTAGTTGAATATCAACAATGAATTTTACTGTGTCCAAGTTCTTGGATTCGCAACTCAAACTCGAAACGCGTACAAACATATACGCAGCTCGCCGCAAACTAAACCGCCAGTGCGTATAAACAAAATAGTAGTCAGCCGCGAACAGCCGCGCCGCGGCTCTTCGTTCGTTAAGTGCGTACGATCACAAGCGGTTGCATATTAAACTGGAAAAGCGGCTAACCGCGTGGTTTGCCGCTGCCGCGGTTAACCGCTAGTGCGTAGGAGCACTTAGAGTGACAAGCAATCACACAGTCAACCTGATGATAAGTGGATGTTATGGCCCATAGACTTAGTTGAGGCCAGATGTGTTGTCACCCCTGTGGACTAAGATAGACTCTATTATCAAAAAGGGTTTCCGGTTCCCTTCACTCGCCGTACGAAACACAGAAGAATTACGCTGCTGTTTTATACTGGTATTCTATGAGGGCGTGATCCTATACCTGTCAGTCAGTCCGTCAGTCCATATTCATGCTGCAACGTATTCGTACCATACACTTATGTATGAATGTAGGAAATTAAACCCAAACGTTTGAATAATGTGAGTTTTTGCAGACGTAGTTAGAACAAAGATACTTTTACTGGGTATTAATAACTAGGCGGTAGGATCCATTTCAGCCTAGCAGTCCGTTTGAAGGCTATATAGAGGTAGTATAATTACAGGCTGTGTGGTATTGCATTTGATCGAAGATCTCAGAGGTGACAACGCATACTGTGGCATCATCGTCATCATTACAGATCATCAGAAGTATACACTGACTCTCCCAAGGAATGTTACAAAACACTGACGATAGATGGCGTAGCTTTTGACTTTTAAAAAGTGCTTTGCAAACGTCAATTTTTCAATAAAAAATATTTAACTTTGATACTACTATATATAATACATTTAAAATAAAAATTAATGAAATAAAAAGTATTTATTTGCCACACAAAAATACAAAATTAAAATTTAAATAGAGAGCTTAATAACTAGTTGTGACAAAACGGTCTGTGACTCAGTTGTAACGGGAAACCCATTACTCCTGCTATTAATCCTGACCACAGCCTTTGCGCATAATTTATACAGGGCCTCTTAGGCAATTGATGAAACCCACGTATCAATAACAAAAAGTAAAGATAAAAATAAAATTGTAAATAAACACACAGTTTTAACAGTGGTAGAGCCACGCGGCAGCTTTGCTGTCGCACGTATGGGCCGGCTCAAACCGGGGTGGTACCACGACCTTACAGAATACCGGCGTGAAGTGGAAGCTCTGCTTCCGCGTTTCGTCTGGTGAGTGCAGGTGGCCGGAGGCTCAAATCCCCCCCCATCAAAATGGTAGCGGAATGATGATAGACTACCCCAGGAGGGTACCAGCACCCCTGGAGAATCCCTCGCTGAGCATCCACGACCATGTTTCTCCACTTCTGGGCGTGGGTGCTCAGGCTGCCCCGCGTATTCTGGGGGGGGGGGGGGGGGCAAAATTCCGCTCAAGACTAAAACTGCTCGGGGCAAACGGAGCAACAAGACCAAGGCGACCCCTGCCACGCTGTCCGTGAATTTCTGCAATATCAGGGGACTTCACTCCAACCTAAACGCCGTCCACTACCATCTCGAGACGGCGAGGCCGGCTCTGCTCTTTCTGACCGAGACGCAGGTGTCCTCTCCGGCTGATGTCTCGTATCTCTCCTACCCGGGATACAAACTGGAACACTCCTTTGTGCCTCGGGCTGGAGTTTGCGTTTACGTCAGAGAGGACATCTGTTCTCGACGCCTTGGCAGACTTGAAGGTTCGGACCTGTCCATCCTTTGGCTACGCGTAGATAGCGACGACTATCCGGGCGTCTACGGGTGCCTCTATAGGTCCCACAGCTGTAATGCTGAAACAGACCGACTCTTCGACCACGTCCAAATGGCTGCAGATTCGTTGCTACAGCAGATCCCTTCCGCAGAGATCGTGATCCTCGGCGACTTTAACGCCCATCACGCCGAATGGCTCGGTTCACGTTTAACCGATCATGCGGGGAGATCTGTTCCTGATTTTGCCTTGGCATATGGTCTGACACAACTGGTTACTTCGCCTACGCGGATTCCAGATGTGGAGGATCATGCACCTTCCCTGTTGGACCTTCTGCTGACCTCTCACCCGGACGGATATCAGATTTCCGTCGACGCCCCTTTAGGCTCCTCGGACCATTGTCTTGTCCGGAGTGTGGTGCCACTCACGCTGAAATGGCGGTTGCATTTTGGAGGCTACCGCCGTGTTTGGCACTATAGGTCAGCCGATTGGGATGGGATGCGGTCTTTCTTTGCATCCTACCCTTGGGGGCGGGTTTGCTTCTCGCCGGACGATCCCAACGTTGTTGCGGATTCTGTCGCTGATGTGGTACTTCAGGGTATGGAACTTTTTATTCCTTCCTCTGTGGTGCCCATTGGAGGCAAATCTCAGCCATGGTTTGGTCGCTCCTGTAAAATAGCATCATGCTATAAGCAGGAGTGCTACCAGGCCCGGGCTGACGCATCAGCGTCCAGGGATGTAAACACCAGCGCTCTAAAAAAGAAGTATAATTCCGCCTCTAGGTCCTTCAAAAGAGTCATTGCCAAGGCAAAGTCAGAGCACATAGGCAGAATTGGCGAGAAACTAGTTCGTCTTCCTTCTGGAACCCGTGCATTCTGGTCTCTCGCCAAGGCTGTCCAGGGGAATTTCTGTCAGCCATCTCTTCCATCTCTGCACAGGGAGGACGACTCACTGGCCCACACCGCAAAGGAGAAAGCCGATCTTCTAGGCTTCTTTGCGTCTAACTCGACTCTCGATGACGGGGGGAGTACGCCGCCGACCATCCCGCGGCGTGAGTGCTCCATGCCGGAAGTGCAGTTCACTCAGCGCTCGGTTCGCAAAGCACTCCTCTCCCTGAACATCCACAAGTCGAGTGGGCCTGACGGAATCCCCCCAATTGTGCTGATAAGGTGTGCTCCAGAGTTGGCACCGGTTTTAACGCGTTTTTTCCGGTACTCCTATTCCCTAGGCGTAGTCCCAAAATCATGGAAGACGGCTTTCGTCCACCCGATCCCTAAAAAAGGCGACCGCTCAGACCCGTCCAACTACCGGCCTATCGCCATCACCTCCTTGTTCTCCAAAACAATGGAGTCCATTGTAAACTGCCAGCTCATGAGGTACCTTGAGGATCACCAGCTGATTAGTGACCGCCAATACGGTTTTCGCCGTGGTAGGTCAGCTGGTGATCTTCTGGTCTACCTAACTCACAGATGGGTGGAGGCAGTAGAGTCCAAGGGGGAGGCATTGGCCGTTAGTTTGGACATTGCGAAGGCCTTCGATCGGGTTTGGCACAAAGCGCTTCTTTCGAAGCTCCCTTCCTATGGGCTTCCCGAGAAATTGTGCAATTGGATCACCAGTTTTCTTGCAGATCGGAGCATCAAGGTCGTTGTAGACGGTGCAAGCTCCGATTGCAAGCCTATTAATGCTGGTGTTCCACAGGGCTGCGTGCTATCGCCAACGCTGTTTCTTCTGCATATCAATGATATGTTGCAGACCCGTAACATTCATTGCTATGCAGATGACAGCACTGGTGATGCTCTTTACACCGGCCGAGCCAATATTTCTCGGGAAAACGTCTCCGAGTGCCGGGACAAACTTGTGTCTGAAGTCGAGTCTCTGCTGGACAGAGTCTCGGATTGGGGGCGACTAAATCTAGTCCAGTTTAACCCCCAGAAGACACAAGTTTGCGCGTTAACCGCTAAAAAGAACCCCTTTGTCGTATCCCCTCAGTTTCAAGGCACTCCCCTTGTTGCCTCAGCCAGTATCGGAATCCTCGGCGTCGACATATCGAGTGACGTGCAGTTTCGTGGTCACTTGGAAGGGAAGGCCAAATTGGCCTCTAAAAAGCTTGGCGTGCTCAGCAGAGCGGGACAGTATTTCATGCCGGCACACCGCCTGCAACTTTACAAGGCGCAGGTTCGGCCGCACATGGAATACTGTTCCCATCTCTGGGCTGGGGCTCCCCAGTACCAGCTCCTTCCACTTGACCACATCCAGCGCAGAGCGGCTCGAATCGTCGACGACCGAGTGCTTTCCGATCGGCTCGATTCTCTGGCACTGCGAAGAGATGTTGCATCCCTTTGCATTTTCTTTCGCATATACTATGGAGAGTGCTCTGAGGAATTGTTCGGATTAATCCCAGCCGCCAAATTTCGTGAACGCACTACGCGGCAAACGTCCCGATACCATCCACACCATCTGAATGCTTGGCGGTCCACCACTGTACGTTTCAAAAGGAGTTTTCTTCCGCGTACAACCTCTCTGTGGAATAATTTACCACCGGCGATTTTTCCGGACCGATACGACCTGGGGACCTTCAAGAAAAGAGCTTACTCCTTTCTAAAGGGCCGGCAACGCATCTGCAATTCCCCTCGTGTTGCAGTTGATCATGGGCGGCGGTAGTCACTTAACATCAGGTGAGCCACATGCTCGTTTGCCCCCTCTTCTATAAAAAAAAATAAAACAATTAATAATCTATAGTTGCTAAATACAAAAAAAGTTGTCAAATTTGAGGGGGGCCAGGGGACTGTTTTTGAATAAACCACTTGCGGCATCTTTGTCGGAAGGTAGACGGAAATAGGGTAGACCGAACTGGTGGTGGCAAATCGTTCCAAATTTATTTGATAGGGCAGGAGGTAATTTAAAAGTGCTTTTACGAACAGGGGCGAATGAGTCCATCAAGTCAATGACGAGATTATTGAAGGTATTATCAATATTATCTTGTACTAGTACCAGCTCCCATGGTGTGTATTTAGCAGCATTGTTTATAGAAATTGTGTTTTCAGCTAAAGGTCTGTATGAAAATATACGACATTTAGATTTTTGAATCGCAAGCGGAAATTTTGCTGAAATCAGTCCATGATCGCTAAGATCATCATTATGTGTCACCTCCACGAAAATGGGCTTAAGATGTGTCCTAGTAAAGATAACATCAATCAGGGTACTCGTAGTAGAAGTGATCCGTGTAGGCTGGTTTACGATTTGATGGAGATTAAGTGTATCAGTAGGGAGTTTGGAAGGCCGTCGTTGTTTAGACAATCAATGTTCAGGTCACCAACGAGAAATAATTGTTCATATTGCGCTATAAAAAAGGAGAGAGACTCGTGCAAACAGTCTATAGCTGAACCAACACTCACTGATTCAGGACGATACGCCGAACCAAATACAGCAGTCTCACTACCTATCTTAACATTAAACCATATCTGTTCAAGTTCCCCAGGGGGGTGATCTAAGCGCTTTGCACTTTTATTTAACACTAGTTTATAGTGTGCATACTATGATGTAGCCTTCATTATTTGAAGTTGGTTGTATACCTATAAGGACTGCATAAAATATATAGAATAACTATATAAATATCTATTATTTGAGGTACCTACTGGAAAAAAATGTTCACAGATCCTTTAAAGTCTCTAAAACAAACATTTTCCCACGGTAGCTAATTGTGATGGATGTTTGTGAGATTCAACGTTTAAACACCGATTACTGTGAGTTTTTTTTTCTATACACAAATCGACCTAATGTATTGTTAAGGTTTCAAATGGCATCTAGGAAAACCAAATAATTATTTATTCTTAACTTCATTTCGTTATTTATATATTTACACACAACAAGAGACAGAAAAAGACATATAGTGATTTCGTAGGAAGATTATATTTATTTCGTAATTTGATGAAACGTCTTCCAGTAGATCCATAAAGGAAAATATATTAAAAAGGCAAATTTAGTGCGTAAATTGCTACTACCAATAAATAAATAACATACATAATGTTAAGAAAATTATGTTGAATAATACTGTTACGAGCTTAAGGTTCGTGACAATAAAAACTGCCGATTGAATTACTAAAATTAACACTTTAATTAGCGAACACCAATTAAAACTTAAAAGACATTAATAATTAATCACACTGATTCACTTTCTTTCGCTCCGAAGCTTCGCTTGTATCGCCAAATTTAATACTGACCCGATCGCGGCTATCAACGGTTTCCCCTACCCTTCTAGAAAGCTTAATTCTTCTGTTCGATACTAGATGGCGCTGGGTTGGTGGAAATTTCAATTGTCTTTTCAGTGCAGGTACCAGACATCAACTTAGACGCGCAACAATACCATAAGTTATATATATATATATATATATATATATATATATATTTACTTATAGTACTACTAATACTAACATAATTTATATTAGCAAGATGCAAAGAAATTATCTCTTAGACGTTTCTTTAATGCCAATAATGTTTCGGAACCTCTTTTTTTTTCTTATATTAAGGCTTTGGTGAGTTCCATAACCTAACCGCGTGGACCGAATAGAAATAGGAATAAAAATCAAAATTATGAACGGAAAAGTTAAGAAAAGTTTTAACAAGGGATCTCAGCGGTTCATTCCGAGGATGTACGAAGGAAATAGTCTTATAATGTATGAGGAAGAAGGTGAATTGTGCAGAGTGATTTATAGGGACATAATAATAAAGTGTTGCTATGAAGTCTAGTTGCGATTCATTTGAGCTGGTAGCGAAACTAAGATATACGTTCAAATTTCCTGAGCCCAAATATGAAACGGATACACTGATTTTGCAAGGTCGAGTTTATTCAGGAGCTCCTCTGAATATCTAAAAAGAGGCGTCAGCATAATCAAGTACAGGTAGTATAAGAGTAAGCGCGAGTGATAATTTAGATTTTAGGGGTAAGAAATTTAAGTGAATGCAAGTTAAATTAGACCTTACGACTAGCCTCAACGATACTCGTGGATCATGATAAATAGTGATCTACGTCACATAGGCCTAAGTTTTTGACAGTATCGGCAAAGGCTTCCCCAAAGGCTAACTCAGTTAAAACAAATATGAGGTTTTCTCCTACTATAATGGCCTGCGATTTCGTGAGATAAACTAATAATCCAAAGGATGGAGAACATTTACTGATGCAGCTCAGATCCGCTTCGTGGTTTGATTCGTGGCTTCAGTTGCATTATTTATATCACACACCGGAAAATGTCGATACAGTTGTAAGTCGTCCACGTAGAGATGAAAGTTAGATGTGATAACTCTCGTAATAGAGTTAACAAATATAGAAAATAAAAGAGGAGAAAGGACGCCACCCTGAGGTACGCCCGTAGTGATACCAGACCAGTCAGAAAGAGTGTCATTAAAATAGACACAGTACGAGCGACCACGAAGATATGAATCAAACCACGCAATGGCAGATGGGAAAATGTTTATAGATTCGACTTTCAGGACAATTATATCGAAGTCCACTGAGGTAAAAGCATTGCTAAAGACAAGCACAGCTACAAGTGTAAAAGATTTGTTGATATGATCGGTTACTTTAAGTAAGAAATGACAGTACTGTGACCAGGACGAAAACCCGATTGATATTTAGAAAGCAAGGAGTTAGACAATTTATTTCTTTAGAAAGAAAGGTTAAAACAGATATATGACGAAAGAAGGATAGAGAAGAAGGATAATAAACCTTAAGTAAATAAAAAATATATGCTTATTTCCAAACCAAAGGAAAAGATGAGGATGATAATATGGAGAAATTAAATACGAGAGTAAGGATTGTAAGAAATAGAGGTAGAATTGGTATAATCATTCTCGAGCTTAACCATCATTGTCGATAGCAGTTGAAGAGATGGCTAGGACGGATTTTTTAGCATCTTTCTCAGTCACAAGGGAAAAGTGAAAAGGGAAAACTTGTTGTTTTCAGTATACTCGACAATGTGAATAATGTGTTTGATTTGATGCAGAGATCTAAAATCATAGGAGGAGTAGCAAAATTTTTATTTAGATATATACTTTAAAGTCACACAGTACATTTTAACACTGGAGACCTACCGACACCAACAGAATGAAGGAATTTCCACATCTCAGTAGAATTTCTTTTATAGATTTATAAAACTACCGCTTTTAGCATATCAACACAGACGACTGAACTTTTACAAAACCAAAACTTTAAACGTATTATTTTCAGTTGGGAGACGTTTATACATTCGCTAAGTTTTGTCACTCTGACCAATTATCTTCCTTAAACCATGCGTTTGATTAGGGCGTAATTATTGTGTATCTTCAATATTATGTCAATAAACTTACAAGCCATGTCATTATTATTAGTATTCCCAACAATAAGTTTACAATAAATTTTACTTAAATTACGCTGCAACGACTCTTGATCTACTCTTATAATTACGAAGGAACAAGGATTATGTGTTCTATTTAGGCTGACGGAGACGATAAGATATGTAGATTAAATCATGGTATGAAAAATAAGCAGTTATTTGCCCATGAGACATTACTTTATCAGGGGAAAAAACAATCATAATGTGAAGTAAAGAAGGGTTTCAGTTAGGGAAGTAGTGAATTGCATGAAGATGAAGAGTGTGAAGGTTAAACGATATCTTCGTTAAAGTCGGAAGTTTTTTGGAGCGAGAATCATCTTAAATAAGGCAGGTGTTGAAATTTAGCATGAGAATAATATGATCAAAAACAAGACTGAAATCAGAAAGGATTTCATTAAGGGTATCAAAATAATATATATGCATATACAAAATACTACCAGCAGCATTTTTAGATGATTGAGAATTATTTTGATAAAAAGATATTCAGCAGTTTGAGAGTAAATAAAAAAAGAAGCACATATAATCTTTTAAAATATATCAGAACGAAGGTATATAGTTATTCTACCATAATCTTTTACTATTCCTTGTGATTTGAATTTTAGAGTCTATGGAAAAGATTAAGAATGCTTTTACTCCGAGTTATGGTAAAGTTGTTAAAGTGTCGTCAACGTACCGAAAAGGATTTTCTCCCCAATGGCCCCGTAAATATATGAGCGACAGTAAGAAATACAGGCAAGCCTATCGCCACACCATTTACTTGCTTGTGAAGCTTTTCCTTTCACGATAATAATGTCTTGTTGTCTGAAAGAAATTTGGTCACGGCGGTCAGTCTCAACAGTGACTAGCTAGCAAACCAGGATTATAGTACCCGAGTGTATATGCAAGTAAAAGTGCACTCTTTATTCCCTCACTCTTATAGATTGATGGGACGGCAAACCGACACGACCGGAGAGAGAACAGGCGTAAAATCAACAATTTTGCATGCCTTCCGAGTCATCGGTGTGAAACACCTCCTAATTTTCATTTCCGGGCTGCTACTGTGAATATTTTGACAGAAAACTTGAATAACTAATTTTTGTGAGTCTGACCCGGAATTCAAATCCAGGAGCACATCATCAGCAGTCGCGTTTATAATCACTAGACATAAGAGGCAGCTACCTTTCACCATAGATAAGCTATAACCCCCTATCGGTTTATTTCACTAAGTGGTATTATAGAACTATAACCATACATAACTAACCATACCTCCCGGTTAAAAGCAACCCTGTGAAGAAAGTTCCGCCGTATAGTATTTCGGCATAAGAGAATGTTCTACACTACAGCATGCCGAATTTGTCGTAAAAGGTGACAGAGGGAAACTCATAGGAGATCAGCAGCAACATCTTCCTGTTGGTGGTTGATTTCGATTTAGTAAGCTTTAGACAGAACAAAATATAAATAAATTGAGAAAGGAAAGGCAAAATGATATTTTTTAAATTGTTGTACTGTAATACTGAAAATATAATACAGCGAAAGTTCGACTAGTCGACTTGTTCGACGGGTTCCCGCTAAAATTGGAACATCAAACTAAACAATTATGAGATATAAATGACCACAGATCAGAAAGTTTGTCAATATCAAAAAAATAAAAAATTTACATACTAAAACGATCCTTTGATATCATGTATGCAACAAACAAATGCTTTGGTTCAGTAAAAAATAACAAAGGTCAAATCATGTGAAGTTTAAGAACCTTAATGAGTGTTTTTCGTCTTTACTCAGATGTTTTATTGTACAATAAAAGTTCGAATGCGTCTTTGTAACATGATTATATCGTAATTACTTTTGCAGTAAGAATTGTCTTAAAAATGATAATGAATTGCGCAATCAGTGAATACGGAATTGGACACCGCTTTATAAGTGCAATCCGCCGTCGGCCGATTCCCACCAAAACTCCTGAAACCAAATAATGATGCAAACTAGTAATGTCAACATAAAGGCGGTAGTAGCACGAGCGATGTCCACACTGAGGTCACAGACACGCAATCCGAAGGTAGTATAGTCTGAGAAGAAATATATCGTGTATAAGACTTAATATCCTGGATGTCGATACGCACTGGAACCGTGAGGCGAACTCTTGTCCTTTTAAAAAAGAAAATTCATCAGTAGTTTACTTTTACCTTCCTAAATTTAACGGCAATGCAAATGGGGACAATGAATTCAGTATTGGTTCTAATAAAAATAAATTCAAAACAACCATTTGACATAAGTAGAAAATAATTAAGGGTATATTCAGTAATTGAAATAAAACATTTATATCCATACAACATATACAATAAATACAACACAATAAAATTAAAGCGTATGTCTCTAATATTAAAAAAGTAATTATTTATTTTTAAGAAACTGAAATCTTACTAAAAGGCTACATACAGTGCTAAAAAACTATAATAAAGAAAAACTAAAACTAAAAATTTAAATTGTCATACAGTCCTACTCCCCGTGGTATCGTGCCAAGAACACTGGCTGCGTTTTTTCGCTGAATGGCTATACTTTGAGCTAGAAAAGAACCAGCCCTTAGGAAAACGACTAACACGTGGACCCCACAGACCGATAGCCTCTACAGCAAATGGCACAAATATGTCATCTCTCAAAGACTCATTTGCGCCATTTATTTAATTCAGCTACCTCTGATGCCGCTCGGCTCTAAACGAAGTACCCTTGAGGTGAGAGGCTGCCAAAGTGTATACGCAAGTAACATTCTACACTAGGGCAAGGGACCAAAGCCAAACCGTCGGTTCTCTTGCCATCGTCTCTAAATATTCCACAAGCCTCTTAAGCCGACGGAAATTTTATAGAGACAAGACAACTGTAGAGTACAGATGACGTCGTTCAAAGAATCGTGACGGGAAAACCTACCTGCATCTTTTTTACATGAAAGTGCGTGGAGCCCAAACTCGTCGACGCTGCTACAACGGAGGCACTAGTTGGGTCGACAAATTGCCCCTCATAGACGGATTACTACGGCGATGCGCAAGTTTTCCCCATCACGCAATGTGCCGAGATTGCTTAACGGAAAAGTGTGTAACCAGTGACTAGATTCCTTAGTCGAAATACCTAGAAGACGGGCCTGATCTTGGTCACTATGAAAGTTATGAATCAAGCTAAATGGAACTCCGAACATCCCGGCCTACACCTCTGCGTGACAGGCATGAATGTATACGTTGGATATAGGATGTTTTTATTAGCACGGACCACATTTTGGAACTCTTACAGATTCTTTGATAATTAAGTGGGCTTATAGTACGGAATTTAAAGTTAATTTAAGATGATAATACGTAATATGAGTGGTGTATAAGGTCAGCAAACGTGTTATTACTTTAACAGTTTATTTCACATATTGAGTTTGGTTTAAAAATGGTATAGTATATAGTAATTGCGAACCGCGTCAGCGTAAAATAAACGTATAGTTTTTGGACCGTACATTATACGTATGTGTTTGAGAAAAGACACACGGCAGTGGGTCAACCAAGTTCGTTAAAGAAAGGGGCGAAGCACCAGAAATGTACATAGTTATTTCTACGAATCATTTCGAGTCACTTTTGACCTCAACATAACTCAAAAAAAAACTATTAGGTCTACAAATATTATTTTCCATATCTAAAAAGGTCTTATATAGGTCTTAAATCTCAAATTTTATGAAATTTTTGAATTATTAAGGTCTGCAAACTACAGTTTTTATCACTTACTGACTCACACATCAAAATCATAAAGAAGTGACTTCTAGGTTACTTCAGTCCATCCATTACAGCCTATAAGTCCACTGCAGAACATAGGGGGCCATCCATCCTCCCCATAGATTAACTCATAGGGGGGCTTCCACCATAGTCGCCACGCCCTACAGGTGGCTTGACAGCCGCAGTTGTTTGATATTATTTTGAGGTTTTATAAGGAAGTCGCTGCTGCCCTATTCCTTTAATTGGATATATAAGGATCCCATAATTAATAAAATTAAAACCCAACCCAAGCATATAACTGTAAGACTTCAAGATACTATAAGTTCGTACTGCATAGATCGGAACAAAATTAATAATTTTAATCCTAAGTAACGGTGGTTAACTATGACATCTAGACGTTGAACATCTCAGTCTCCCCCGTGCCCATGGGTGCTGTAAAGTGCCCGAAACGTCGGGTATTTAAAAAGTTAAATATACGCGATAAAATCCGTAAAAGCTAATATTATTTAAATGTGTAGCGTTAGCGTAAAATTGGGTTCTAGAAAGGGAATCGCTGGACCGACTCGATAGTAGTACCGCTGTGAAGTTTTGTATATCGTATAACAACTGTACCGTAGATTGGTTCAGAAGGTAAATGGGTTCTTAAAATAGATAATATTTAAATTAAACTATTTTACTATCTTATTTCCGAACACATACAGTAATTGGGTTCTAGAAAGGGATTCATTGGTTTACGTAGGGAGGCGAAATCCAGGCGCTTTTCCTGGAGGGTTGCAGGCAGCCGGCTAGCGGAAGGATTATACCCAGAAACGGCGGCAAACGTTGGCAGGGTAATAGGTCATCAGTTATAGTTGGACTCAAAGACTACAATATTATGTAGGGAAGTAGGACCCCAGCGGGATCAACTGTAATTTAAATAGTATAATTTTTTGAAGCAGGTCAGCTCGTTTAACGTCCATTCGTTTGGGGTCACGCACGCTGCGAACTTCAAGCAGTCTCAGTTAGAATGAACAATAAAACTACTAACACCGCTGCGAAGATTTCCCTCGACTTATGAACCTAGAAAGTCTAGTATTTATTTATTTATACAAATTAAGTCTAACCAATATTGTAAAATCGATATCATAATACCGACAGCATAAAAGGAACCATAATAAAATTTGTGAAACTGTGTTATATTTCATTGTCCGATTAAATATATATTTACATAAATTAAACATTTTCAAAACATTTCCGAAACAAAAAGAGCTGGTAATATATAAATGGGTGAACAGATTTTTTCGAAACATAAAACACTCGATTAAAGACACCTTAAGCTTCATCTGCTCATCCTCATCATGTTGCCCATCTGTTGGTGGTCGTAATATATAGTAGACTTAAAATAAATTAAAAAAGTGAATTTCAGCCTACGTACGTCCGAATCCCAGGCTCTTGTCTCCTCTCATTTCTGAGAGAGTTTTAGATTGAGGAAGTGTCCTCTCATCATCATCATCATCATCATTACAGCCCTTCACAAGTCCACTGCTGAACATAGGCCTCCCCCAAGGAATGCCACAATGCACGATCCTGAGCCACCTGCATCCATTGACTTCCTGCATGTTTTACCAGGCATCACTCCATCTAGTGGGCGGTCACCTTACACTTCGCCTAACGGTACGAGGCTGCAACTCGAGAACCTTTCTTCCCCGTCGGTTATCGGTTCTTTGAGCTATACGGCCGGCCCTTTGCCACTTCACTTTAATAATCCGTTGGGCTATGTCGACCACTCTGGTTCTACTGCGGATATCCTCATTTCTAAGTTCATTATCAGAGGATCCCCGAGCATAGCACTCTCCATAGCTCGCTGAGTGACCTTGAGCGTCCTCATATGGCCAGCAGTAAAGGACCACGTCTCAGTCCCATAAGTCATCACTGGCAACACGCTCCGGTTGTATAGTCTCATTATAAGGTTTTGAGGTATAACTGACGAGAAGTTTGTGTCGTAATTTCCTGAATGCTGCCCAGCCGAGTTGAATCCGTCCGTGAAGTGTCTTCTGCACTGCCCTAATGCGTGTTGGCGGACTTCACACATCTTCAATTTTTTTTCTCAGCTATGCAGGTTCAACACTACATTTATCTTACCGATAGGTAATGTGATAAATTTGCGCTTAAAATTGCCATTAACAATCTAATTGATGCGGGCGGGAATCTCTCTTCTTGAGCTGATTGTTTCTTGCATTAGTGGCTTTGTTGAATATAATTGATGCGGGCGGGAATCTCTCTTCTTGAGCTGATTGTTTCTTGCATTAGTGGCTTTGTTGAATATAATTGATGCGGGCGGGTATCTCTCTTCTTGAGCTGATTGTTTCTTGCATTAGTGGCTTTGTTGAATATAATTGATGCGGGCGGGTATCTCTCTTCTTGAGCTGATTGTTACTTGCATTAGTGGCTTTGTTAGAATATAATTGATGCGGGCGGGAATCTCTCTTCTTGAGCTGATTGTTTCTTGCATTAGTGGCTTTGTTGAATATAATTGGATTATCCTCCACTAATCGCAACAGCTGCATCACTTCTCCTTTCGTCCAACGCGTGCTTTTCTGCTGAAATTTGTGGAACAAAGTTAAAATATTTCTATTTAAAAGTGACTTTTACGTAGTACTTTTGCAAAGCCTTCAAAAAAAGGAGTAGTTTCATAATTATTTAATTTTATGTTGTTTTTATATGTATGTTATGGAATATTTTGCCAATCGGGACCAAATTTTAAAGATACTTTTTTATTAAATAGATTTTTTTATAGGATAGGGTGACAAACGAGCACACAGTCCACCTGATGGTAAGTGGTTGCTGCGGCCCATAGACATCTACATCTATCCTCGATTACGAATCAAAATGCAGATGCGTTGTCACCCGTGAGGACTAAGATCGAATGCCTCGTTTCCAGTAAAAAGGGTCTTCGGTTCTCTACACTCACCATAAGAAACACAGCAGCATTTAGCTACAATTTTACGCTGGCATTCTTATATTGTACAAGTATCACATAGGTATATATGTAAATTTGACCGTGCGTAAGTGGTTTGCTCACGCACTGTCAGATTTACGGGAAGCGCTTAGCCTCTAAGCTCTCACAGCTCTAAAACTTCGATTACTTCTTATGTACATTTCGATCCTAAATCCAAAATACTTCTTCCACAGAACTTACTAATGCGTTGTCACATTTGCGAACTTAAAAGGATTGTCTCATTTAATTTGTGGTTATAATGGCTCTCTATACCCTTAACAGCAGAACAACGCAGTGCAAGCACTGCTATTTGAGGGCTGGTAAAAGGATGGTAGGATCTTGCGTGCAACTATGCGTGAAACTATTTTAAATAACTTCGCCACTGAAATGATGGACCGCAAGTGGCCCGAGGGTTGTGGTTTCGAAACTCCCTTACCGTTACAGTGTGGCAGCGCTGTCGTCGCATATTAAAGCCCACTGTTGATCATATTCATTGATTTTATACGTGGTAGAGCCATGCTGCAGTTATATTAGTAGTATAGTTGTAGCACGAATGGGTCGGCTCGACCGGGGAAGGACCACGCTCTCACAGAATACCAGCGTGAAATAGTAGCTTGATGCTGCTGTATTTCGTATGGTGAGTGTAGAGAACCGGAGACCCTTTTTACTGGAAACGAGGCATTCCATCTTAGTCCTCACGGGTGACAACGCATCTGCATTTTGATTCGTAATCGAGGATAGATGTAGATGTCTATGGGCCACAGCAACCACTTACCATCAGGTGGACTGTGCGCTCGTTTGTCACCCTATCCTATAAAAAAAAAAAATATTCCTCCTCCATAGATTGCCTCACAGTGGGATATTTGCTATAGTTGCCACGCTTGACAAGCGGATTTGCAACCGCAGTTTTTAATTTTTAATCGATAATAGGAAAACGCTGCTGCTCATCTCCTGATTTTTTGATTTCTCCGATATATTTTATCGACGTGGTAGAGCCATGCTGGAGCAGTATTAGCATAGTTGTATTACGAATGGGTGAGCTCGACCGGAGAAGAACCACGCTCTCACAGAATACCAGCGTAAAATAGCTTCACGCTGCTTTGTTTCGTATTGTGAGTGTAAAGAACCAAAGACCCTTTTTTACTCGAAACGAAGCATTCCATCTTAGTCCTCAGGGATGACAACGAATCTGCATTTTGATTCGTAATCGAGGATAGATATAGATGTCTATGGGCCACAGCAACCACTTACCGTTAGGTGGACTGTGTGCCCGTTTGTCATCCTTATCCTATAAAAATAATATCACTTATCAGTATTATACGGATATTAAAGGGTACTTGTAAATATTTCTGTTTTAGATGTTATAAATCTATAATGATTAATTAGGGAGGGTATGATGAGTACAGTGTAATAATATGTACGTTAGTATACATAAGACGGGATTACGGGCAAGTCTATTGCAAGTTGCAAGATTGGGAAAGTACGTTTTGTTTTTAAGTTGTGATTGTTACTTATTAGTGTGCACAGCATTTTATCGATTGTGATTCTGATATTTCGGATTTCAATTATTTTGTAAGTTTCAAGAATATTATTTTAAATAATACTAATATAAAAAATACTTTTATAAAACCTATTTTGGCAAAAGTATCCTAAGACAATATCCAAAACTTACCGACCTTACTTATAATCGTTGATTGTTTTTTTTTAGTAGAATTAGACACATAGACATCTATATCTATCCTCGATTAAGAATTAAAATGCAGAGGACTAAGATGGAATACCTCTTAAGTAAGTGATTACCACTGACTTAAATAATGTATCTATGTATTAATTAATTCCATAACCATCTCTTTATATTGTCATTCAGTCATTAGGGGTTTAGTGAGTTACAATCTATATACGTCCTTAAATTTAGAAATTCAGGAGACAACATTTTATACAAGATTTTTACGGTGATTGTTAAATTATATTAAGGAATTTAAGCGTTCCAAAAACAGTATTGCAGTGTTTACTTTGGACAAAGTGAGACTATGTTGCCGTCAGTCATTATGAGATGGTCCAAAAGATATGCAATAGACATTTTATGTTTGTGAATCAAACTATATACAGATAGAACAACAATTTTTCTTTAAAAAATTTAAAAGAACAGGGTGATATAGAGCTGTTAGAACGAGACGGGCTGCGGAAGCTGTCATAGCCAGAATTCGATCAAACTCTTTAAGGAAATTAAAAAAAAATATGGCGTACAATGAAGATTCCCGCTAGGTACCCGTATTGTTAAACAATGCTTCTGAAGCTTAGTGCTTACCCCCGATACACAGTACATACCCTAAGTTAGACCCTGAAACTAAAGAGAGTAGCGTGGGTGGCCGGCACTAGGTGACAGACACTGGGTGGAAGGCGTACATGTTTGAGCTATGCTGCTGCTATATTATGGTTGTAGCACGAATGTTTCGGCTCGACTCTTACAGGCCCAAGCTCTTCCAAAATACCAACGTAATATAATAGCTTAATGCTGCTGTGTTTCGTAATTTGAGTGTAGAACACCGAAGACCCCATTTTACTGGAAACGAGACATTCCATTTTCCTCAGTGCGAGCAAAGCATATGCATTTTGATACTTAATCAGAACAGATGTGAATAACTTCTGCTAATC